>MU825877.1:2267185-2422185 GCA_029204205.1 Desmophyllum pertusum
CTGTGTGCATGTAATGGACTCCCTCTGTCTACTGTGTGCATGTCTGGACTCCCTCTGTCTACTGTGTGCATGTCTGGACTCCCTCTGTCTACTGTGTGCATGTATGGGCTCCCTCTGTCTACTGTGTGCATGTCTGGACTCCCTCTGTCTACTGTGTGCATGTCTGGTCTCCCTCTGTCTACTGTGTGCATGTCTGGACTCCCTCTGTCTACTGTGTGCATGTATGGACTCCCTCAGTCTACTGTGTGCATGTCTGGACTCCCTCTGTCTACTGTGTGCATGTCTGGACTCCCTCTGTCTACTGTGTGCATGTCTGGACTCCCTCTGTCTACTGTGTTGCATGTCTGGACTCCCTCTGTCTACTGTGTGCATGTCTGGACTCCCTCTGTCTACTGTGTGCATGTCTGGACTCCTCTGTCTACTGTGTGCATGTCTGGACTCCCTCTGTCTACTGTGTGCACATGTCTGGGACTCCCTCTGTCTACTGTGTGCATGTCTGGACTCCCTCTGTCTACTGTGTGCATGTCTGGTCGCTCCCTCTGTCTACTGTGTGCATGTCTGGGCTCCCTCTGTCTACTGTGTACATGTCTGGTCCTCTCCCTCTGTCTACTGTGTGCATGTCTGGTCTCCCTCTGTCTACTGTGTGCATGTATGGACTCCCTCTGTCTACTGTGTGCATGTCTGGACTCCCTCTGTCTACTGTGTACATGTCTGGTCTCCCTCTGTCTACTGTGTGCATGTATGGACTCCCTCTGTCTACTGTGTGCATGTCTGGACTCCCTCTGTCTACTGTGTGCAGCATTCTGGACTCCCTCTGTCTACTGTGTGCATGTCTGGACTCCCTCTGTCTACTGTGTGCATGTCTGGACTCCCTCTGTCTACTGTGTGCATGTCTGGACTCCCTCTGTCTACTGTGTGCATGTCTGGACTCCCTCTGTCTACTGTGTGCATGTCTGGTCTCCCTCTGTCTACTGTGTGCATGTATGGACTCCCCTCTGTCTACTGTGTGCATGTATGGACTCCCTCTGTCTACTGTGTACATGTCTGGACTCCCTCTGTCTACTGTGTGCATGTATGGGACTCCCTCTGTCTACTGTGTGCATGTCTGGACTCCCCTCTGTCTACTGTGTACATGTCTGGACTCCCTCTGTCTACTGTGTGCATGTCTGGACTCCCTCTGTCTACTGTGTGCATGTCTGGACTCCCTCTGTCTACTGTGTGCATGTCTGGACTCCCTCTGTCTACTGTGTTGCATGTCATGGACTCCCTCTGTCTACTGTGTGCATGTCTGGACTCCCTCTGTCTACTGTGTGCATGTCTGGACTCCCTCTGTCTACTGTGTGCATGTCTGGACTCCCTCTGTCTACTGTGTGCATGTCTGGACTCCCTCTGTCTACTGTGTACATGTCTGGACTCCCCTCTGTCTACTGTGTGCATGTCTGGACTCCCTCTGTCTACTGTGTGCATGTCTGGACTCCCTCTGTCTACTGTGTGCATGTATGGACTCCCTCTGTCTACTGTGTGCATGTCTGGACTCCCTCTGTCTACTGTGTGCATGTATGGACTCCCTCTGTCTACTGTGTGCATGTCTGGACTCCCTCTGTCTACTGTGTGCATGTCTGGTCTCCCTCTGTCTACTGTGTGCATGTATGGACTCCCTCTGTCTACTGTGTACATGTATGGACTCCCTCTGTCTACTGTGTGCATGTCTGGACTCCCTCTGTCTACTGTGTGCATGTCTGGACTCCCTCTGTCTACTGTGTGCATGTCTGGACTCCCTCTGTCTACTGTGTGCATGTCTGGACTCCCTCTGTCTACTGTGTGACATGTCTGGACTCCCTCTGTCTACTGTTTGCATGTCTGGACTCCCTCTGTCTACTGTGTGCATTTCTGGACTCCCTCTGTCTACTGTGTACATGTCTGGACTCCCTCTGTCTACTGTTTGCATGTCTGGACTCCCTCTGTCTACTGTGTGCATGTCTGGTCTCCCTCTGTCTACTGTGTGCATGTCTGTTCTCCCTCTGTCTACTGTGTGCATGTCTGGACTCCCTCTGTCTACTGTGTGCATGTCTCGACTCCCTCTGTCTACTGTTTGCATGTCTGGACTCCCTCTGTCTACTGTGTGCATTTCTGGACTCCCTCTGTCTACTGTGTACATGTATGGACACCCTCTGTCTACTGTGTGCATGTCTCGACTCCCTCTGTCTACTGTGTGCATGTCTCGACTCCCTCTGTCTACTGTGTGCATGTATGGACACCCTCTGTCTACTGTGTACATGTCTGGACTCCCTCTGTCTACTGTGTGCATGTATGGACTCCCTCTGTCTACTGTGTACATGTCTGGACTCCCTCTGTCTACTGTGTGCATGTCTGGGCTCCCTCTGTCTACTGTGTGCATTTCTGGACTCCCTCTGTCTACTGTGTGCATGTCTGGTCTCCCTCTATCTACTGTGTGCATGTATGGACTCCCTCTGTCTACTGTGTGCGTGTCTGGACTCCCTCTATCTACTGTGTGCATGTCTGGACTACCTCTGTCTACTGGGAGCATGTCTGGACTCTCTCTGTCTACTGTGTGTATGTCTGGACTCGCCTCTGTCTACTGTTTGCATGTCTGGACTCTCTCTGTCTACTTTTTGCAAGTCAATTTCTACTGTGTGCATGTCAATTTCTAGTGCTACTGTTGCTGACATTGCCACGTTTTACAAACTGTGAATACAAACTGTGAAGAGAGGTGCTCGGGAGCACAGCCTGTCATACACTTGAATTAGGGACAGTCAGTGTGTTGGTCATACAAGCAAACATATTTTGATTCAAACGACCACTTAAATCTTAACAGTCGCTAAGCTATAAAGCAAAATAAAAATTTATTATATGGCAAACTGGTCCACGACGAAAAGGACATGTGATTGGTTCCCTGAGCCGTCCGTATTTTTGCAATACGGACCGATATTTTTGGGTCATACTGACCGTATTTTGCAAAATTGTTTTCTATTAAGTAGAAACATGTTTCCTCGTGTCTGGCCGACAATTTCGGTTAAACTTTTCTTCAAAGTGGCCTGAAAAATGCAAGACTATGCTTAGCTTTGGCGCGCGCGCGTTAGCCGAGAATGGTTGCATTAATTTATCAGCAAGTTTTTAAAAAGCCATTATAATAAAACTTTATTGAACTAACAATTGTTTGCATAAAGAGTTGAGACACTCTTCGTTAAGAGGACAACTTCAGACATTTTAAAAATTATACCTTGTACACCCCCTCCCCCCCTTATCAATGTTGTCAAAATGTCGGGAATACATTCAAACCATATAGAAACAACACTGAAAGGGGGAGGGGGGGTTAGAAATGAAATTATTTGTTTATTTTTCAAACGAAGACATGCTTTTGAAATGAAATCCTGTTTTTGAAGAGAGTGTCTCAACCATTTTGCAACTCATTGTCTGAGTACTGTAACCCTCAAGTACTGTTGTTTTGATTTTTCAGTAGAGATGAAATTTGGTGTACTTTGTCTTTTCAATGTAATCGGTTTTAAAAACAGTATTTCATTTATATAACTTTTGCGCGTTTCAAAATGGCACAATAGAAAAGCGCATTTTTGGCATTTTCGGTTTTGACGTAATTGCCTCCAATTCTCTTTGGCAAGGGCTGCGCGTTGAACAATATGCGCTAGTTGATCAGTAGTGCAATTGCCGGGCCATATTACGCTTTGATTTATTTGTAATGACGAAATTAGTAAATCTATAATCTAAATTGGTGATAAAAAGGTATATTTACGTACCCGTTGACTCAAGAGGCGCAACTAGATTGAAGAGATAAGCGTTTATTGCGCAGTTGTAGACACGTAGAGCACAGCATGTGAAATAAGAAACGCGAAGGGAAAACTATAAAGCATATTTCTGATAGTCCAATTCATTAAATCAAATGCACATGGTACCCAATTGTTGAAAATATTTCAAATTTGTTATTTTTTTCGACATCTAGCTGAAATCTCACAGGTCATTTTTGTTGTATTCGTAGCGATAAGTACAATTACGCTGAGTTATTATATTCCACGCGCACAGCTGTTATGTGTAGTTTGATTAAAACTATTACTACCGTCCTCGTATGGACTTCCTTAAGGGATATGCAACTTACTCCGAGTATAGCGAAGGTGTACGAGATGGAAACTAAATGCGAACGCATGGCGGGACCAAACCAGAAGGCACTTCTGTTAGGGATTTACCCGAGTTGCCGTGAGGCAGGTATGCCTAACTAATTCGGATTTTTTTTCAACCCGAAGCCGTTTTGCTGAAGCTGAAATGTCTTGCTTTCTTTGTTTTAAACTGCAAATAACTCATCTCTACATTTCTGACATCTTCCGGAGCTGAGTGAAAATAAATACCACCCCCGCAGTCTACAACGGTCTACGGTCTACAGCGATAAATATATAAAATATATCATCTTACTTTATTTACCTATGTGTTGACCGTCCAAATTGTGTAGACCGTGCGGAAATTTTATGTAAAATAGATAGAGCTTTTTTCGTTTGTGGAAATTTATTAAGACAGCTTTCTCTTTCCATTGACTGTTTTACATTGTGATGGGCAGAAAGAATGCGTTATTACGAGCTTAAACGTGTTCGTCACGCGATATCCACATGTTACGTAATTTGAAGTGTTGAAAATTGTGTGACTGAGCGCGTGACAAATGAAGTAAAAAAAAAAAGAATTTCAAATGTTTGAAAGCCACGATTTTTTCACTTCGTTTGTTAAATTACAATTCCTTACTGGTAATACTGTAATAAACAATTATTTCCCTATTTATTGGTACAATTTTGGGCTTTTTTCATCGGCTAATCTCTTCGCAATCGGTAATTGGTATTGATAACCCAATGAGACAATTGTTTGCATAAAGAGTTGAGACACTCTTCGTTAAGAGGACAACTTCAGACATTTTAAAAATTATACCTTGTACACCCCCTCCCCCCCTTATCAATGTTGTCAAAATGTCGGAAATACATTCAAACCATATAGAAACAACACTGAAAGGGGAGGGGGGGTTAGAAATGAAATTATTTGTTTATTTTTCAAACGAAGACATGCTTTTGAAATGAAATCCTGTTTTTGAAGAGAGTGTCTCAACCATTTTGCAACTCATTGTCTGAGTACTGTAACCCTCAAGTACTGTTGTTTTGATTTTTCAGTAGAGATGAAATTTGGTGTACTTTGTCTTTTCAATGTATCGGTTTTAAAAAACAGTATTTCATTTATATACTTTTGCGCGTTTCAAAATGGCACAATAGAAAAGCGCATTTTTGGCATTTTTGGTTTTGACGTAATTGCCTCCAATTCTCTTTGGCAAGGGCTGCGCGTTGAACAATATGCGCTAGTTGATCAGTAGTGCAATTGCCGGGCCATATTACGCTTTGATTTATTTGTAATGACGAAATTAGTAAATCTATAATCTAAATTGGTGATAAAAAGGTATATTTACGTACCCGTTGACTCAAGAGGCGCAACTAGATTGAAGAGATAAGCGTTTATTGCGCAGTTGTAGACACGTAGAGCACAGCATGTGAAATAAGAAACGCGAAGGGAAAACTATAAAGCATATTTCTGATAGTCCAATTCATTAAATCAAATGCACATGGTACCCAATTGTTGAAAATATTTCAAATTTGTTATTTTTTCGACATCTAGCTGAAATCTCACAGGTCATTTTTGTTGTATTCGTAGCGATAAGTACAATTACGCTGAGTTATTATATTCCACGCGCACAGCTGTTATGTGTAGTTTGATTAAAACTATTACTACCGTCCTCGTATGGACTTCCTTAAGGGATATGCAACTTACTCCGAGTATAGCGAAGGTGTACGAGATGGAAACTAAATGCGAACGCATGGCGGGACCAAACCAGAAGGCACTTCTGTTAGGGATTTACCCGAGTTGCCGTGAGGCAGGTATGCCTAACTAATTCGGATTTTTTTTCAACCCGAAGCCGTTTGCTGAAGCTGAAATGTCTTGCTTTCTTTGTTTTAAACTGCAATAACTCATCTCTACATTTCTGACATCTTCCGGAGCTGAGTGAAATAAATACCACCCCCGCAGTCTACAACGGTCTACGGTCTACAGCGATAAATATATAAAATATATCATCTTACTTTATTTACCTATGTGTTGACCGTCCAAATTGTGTAGACCGTGCGGAAATTTTATGTAAAATAGATAGAGCTTTTTTCGTTTGTGGAAATTTATTAAGACAGCTTTCTCTTTCCATTGACTGTTTTACATTGTGATGGGCAGAAAGAAATGCGTTATTACGAGCTTAAACGTGTTCGTCACGCGATATCCACATGTTACGTAATTTGAAGTGTTGAAAATTGTGTGACTGAGCGCGTGACAAATGAAGTAAAAAAAAAAGAATTTCAAATGTTTGAAAGCCACGATTTTTTCACTTCGTTTGTTAAATTACAATTCCTTACTGGTAATACTGTAATAAACAATTATTTCCCTATTTATTGGTACAATTTTGGGCTTTTTTCATCGGCTAATCTCTTCGCAATCGGTAATTGTATTGATAACCCAATGAGACAATTGTTTGCATAAAGAGTTGAGACACTCTTCGTTAAGAGGACAACTTCAGACATTTTAAAAATTATACCTTGTACACCCCCTCCCCCCCTTATCAATGTTGTCAAAATGTCGGAAATACATTCAAACCATATAGAAACAACACTGAAAGGGGGAGGGGGGGTTAGAAATGAAATTATTTGTTTATTTTTCAAACGAAGACATGCTTTTGAAATGAAATCCTGTTTTTGAAGAGAGTGTCTCAACCATTTTGCAACTCATTGTAGCTTGCTCAGTTCGTATTGGGAAATATTGGTCTCGTTCTTTTTTTGCAAGTTTATGGACCTCGCCTTCGGCTCGGTCCATAAACTTGCAAAAAAGAACTCGACCAATATTTTCCCAATACGGACCTCACGCTAGTTCAATAACATCTATATATTTGCTTACACTGAATAGACCAACACTCTTGTGCCTCTCTCTCTTTGGTCTGGCAATTTTAAAGATGTTTTTCTTGTCACCATAACCAACAGCAACAGAAAGATCAAACGGTGTGGTGCGGCGAGTACTGAGTGCTTCCACGTCAGTCAGTGAAAGTGATCTCTCAACTGGCAATGGCGGCATTTTCAGATTTCAGCTGGAGGATAACTATAATAATAATAATTGATAGAAAAAAATTGTTATGCACAATTTTTATCAGAAATATTCTAATCGGCATTACATGATACAGAGATTTAAAAAGTACAAATATAAACTAAGAAGTATTTCTTAACATTAAAAAAAGTTGGGGCTTACATTAAAATCTGACAAAGAAGTTTGAAGGGTATCAAAGATTGTCAACTTAGAATTCATATGTTTCATTGATCTGACCGTTATCCGCAAAACGAGCATTTATAGAACACACGGCCACTTTTAAGGCGAATAGATCAACTGCTACATTGGCCGCAGTCTGTATGTGAATTAAATCCAAGGTTCATGTAGCAAGTCCCGATATCTACACAAGACAGACCTTTACTTAGACGTCAGTTTTCTCAAATTAAATGTACAAATTTGAAATAATTTTACTTGTCGCACACCTCTATGTTTTCATTCGGCAAAGTTCATGCTGCTAAGATTCTACCCGTTTTCATGTCTATTTTATGAGCTAAACTCGAAACGCATTAATCGTCAAAAACAAATCACAGATGGCAATAGCAAATGCATTAATAGATTGTTTGAAGAAAAAGTGATTAAATTTCGATCTCCCGTTCGTCAAAAAAATATTATCTTAACCACAGTGTGCTATGATCGCCGTGCAAAGGAAGCGTGCAGTATACACGGTAATGATGGCTGACACACGCTCCTTGCTAGGCCAAATGACATAAGCCGCGCTGGCCCGATTTTGCCGACATCTCGACACGTCTGTTAAAACGCAAAGAAAATCAACTTTGCGATTACATGACAACCGGGCCAGCGCGGTTAGCCGGGATCCCGGATAACCGGGCTGAAACTTTTCCATGTAATCACGTTCACCGGGCCAGTCTGGCTTACCAGGCCTGCAAGAGGACAGCGGGTACAATGTCATTCCTGCGCACTGCTGCCATCTCTCTGTAAACATGAAATATTGAGCTCGCCCCTCGGGCTGGATCGGTTCGTGTAATACCGGGCTAAACGTTATCCCGGCAAACCGGGCTAATCAGGCCCTTAGGCGAGAAGGGAGAGGAGACAAACGACACTATAAATTACCGCACTGTTGCACACTTCACCTCCCACGTGCAAACACGGCCACGCCCCGTATTCATCTCAATAGTCTGACACCATGATTGCTCTCGTCTAAATCGTTATTAAAATAAGTCGTCATGTCAACTGCAGTCCCGTAGTCAAGAAACATTAATCTATCAAATACGAATATAATCCGTACTTAAACTAAAAAAAAAAATACTCAAATTATTACTGATTGACATTGTTACTCTTTATCTAACACGTGACTACGGAATGCAGACCATTCTAGCAGTTGATTTAATGGCTATTCCATATTCTACCCCCGCAAAGGTCGTAAATATTGCATGTCTACGTTTTCGTTGTTACTCTAAACGATTTTAAGTAGCGATTCAGTAGCAATTTTCCTTAAATAATAAGAGAGAAGATAATCTGAATAATCTGAATAATCAGATAATCAGAATGATCTGTTTACCTCGATGATTAAGAAGTTCGACACAAGTTAGGAAGACTTTCTTAAGAGAATTTCCGACATGTGAGTTTTGCAATATAAACTGGTTTTCTTGTTTTCACATCAGCAAGACAGAACGATTGTATAGGGAGTAACGTCATCAAAGGATTTGAAGTCATAATGATGAAATTACTGATGTTTACCTTCTTACATATACTAATGAATTCCATAGAAACTCTTAATGATTCTAATTATATTCCCAACCTTGCCAACGACAAGGTTGGAGCGCGCGCTAGATATATATACCTTATCTCGCCGACATATCAACTGAGTTTGGGCAAGCCATGGTTCGAAGAGCCAAAATACCCATGGCGACCAAACGAGACTAATATTTCGCCGAAGTTGAGTTTTTTCTTTACATATTGAGTGGGTTAAGACGTAGTTTAACTTTTGATTGGTGAAGGTTTGTGTAGTTACAGGAATTGGCTAACAAGCGACGAGTCTGAAGAATCAGACAGTTGAGGGATATAGAAGAATACGACGATGACAATTTCCGTCGACGGTTTAGGCTCAGGAAGAGTCAAGTTTAACAATTGGTTCATGCTTTATCGTGCGTATATCGAGTTATGATGCGCGCGGGAAGTTTGGAGAGCACGAGATTAGCGTAAGTAAGTAAGTAAGTAAGTAAGTTAGGCCCAGTTCAGACGCCGTACTTCACATGAGCCGAATCGAATTCGAATTTAGGCCGACCCAAATTAATTTAGACCGACTGAATTGATTCAGACGCCGAGCTTAATTCAGCCGAACTTAAATTAATAGGAAAAAATTGCTGTTATATTGAAAAATACATTATAATAATTCATGCATTTGTTTCGGCTCATGTGAAGTTCGGCGTCTAAATCAAAGCCGGTACACAGCCGTTTATTTTCGGCTGAGCCAGGCGGGAAGAACGGCTGAGCCGATCCGAATTCATCAGCCGTTCCGAATTGATTCAGACGCCGTACCTCACATGAACTTAATTCATCGAATTCGATTCGGCTCATGTGAAGTACGGCGTCTGAACTGGGCCTAAGAGTTGCACGAGGCGCAGCCGAGTGCAACTCTAGCTTCATGAGTGCTCTCCAAACTTCCCGCGTGCATCATAACTCGATATACGCACAGCTAAAAGCATGAGCCAATTGTTTTATAACATTTGTATCGCGATTCAAACATTTTTTGAACTAAATAAAAGGAAAATTGAGATCATACGCGAGTGTTGTACACAGAACATTGAATGCGAAATAATTTTGGTCTCGAAGGAAGTCAGCCTTTTTTCGCCGGTCAATTGGTAATATGAAAAGAAAAGCAATCCATAATTATGTCTCACTGAAGTTTTTTAAAGTACCAAACAGCAATAAAATGGGAAAATAATCAATTTTGAAGCGAAATTTAAAGGGAGTGTATCACGGTTCGGCGCATGTGCCGGCTTCAGTCAACTTTATCAATAACCACTCACATTTACTTCCCGATACTTCAGTAATCACATACTATAACTAGATCAAGAAAAACGACGAATGACAAAAATTCACAAATAAATTCAACGGATTACACCGAGAATGTCGACATTTGAATGCCAGAATAAATTACCAGAATAAAGTCAGGGGCACCCAACGACAAAATTTTCCTGTACGTGTCGGAACGTCGTTTTTACGTTATAGCTGTGCTTTTTGTGCAGGTTAATGGCTTATTTTTAAACGCTAAGAAAAATATATCTGTTCGGATACGTTAGCTGAACTTTCAAACTTCAGAAAGTTTCAGGGATTGAAATCTTATTACCCGAATTTATGAGCTGCTTTTGCCTTTCCGAAAATCCTAGCTGACCCAGTTTTGTTGTATCCAAAACGACATTTTTATCTCTCCGAAAACAACAGGTATAAATTTTCCCATATTAAGAAAGTTTGAGATGACATTTCCCCAACCGAATATCTGAGGCGATTATAGGCCTTCCGAACAGATATTCCACCGAAACGATTCGTTGGGTGCCCCTGTAAAGTGTTGGCCCGAAGGATTTATTCTGGTAATTTATTCTGGCATTCAATATCGACATTCTCGGTGTAATCCGTTGAATTTTTTGTGAATTTTAGTCATTCGTCGTTTTTCTTGGACTAATTATAGCATGTGATTACTGAAATATCGAGAAGTACATGTGAGTGTGGTTTTTAAACGGAAAAAGTTGATAAGCCGGCACATGCGCCGAACCGTGAAACACTCCCTTTAAGGTGGCTGGTAACTGTTTACAGGCCTTGTGCTTTGATTGATCGCTACTGCCATCCTATATCAGTCGATGGTAAAATAATGGTATCAAACGAATGCCCAATTATTGGTGAACAAGTTATTATCATCTGCTCGACATAAAAGGTTGCCATAGCAACAGTATAACCTGTATAAACCACCCTTAATTTTAGCTTTATAAGTGCTTACAACTCAAAAACGAGCACGGTGAAAAATGCCGATCAGCTCCATGAGGTACAACTTTTTGCAAAGTTTAAAAAAATTATGGCGAGTAGGTTCAGAGCCAGTTACGAAGTTCAAAAGAGTGAAAGAAAAGCAAAAACATTACTTTGACAGACACTGTGGACGGGAGTTGAAATCACTTCAAACTGGAGATACCGTCAGGATGAAACACAGAAATGAGTGGGTACCGGCTGTGGTGTCTTACAAACATCACACTCCAAGATCGTATGTGGTTGAGACAGAAAGTGGAAAGAAATTGCGCAGAAACAGACGACAACTCAATCTCAGCTAGAGAACACTTGAAGTATTAAGCGGGATGCCAACAATGAATACGAACATTAAACAATGAACATTGAACAAGGAACTTTTGAACTTATTTGTTTATTTATTTGTTTATTTACTTATTTATTTATTTAAGATATTTACTTGCCAGCTTTGTCGGAAAAAGAGAGATGTAATGTATGTCATGCATATGTAATTATGTTAATGTGCTTGTCTCTGCAAAGCATCACGTTAACCTGATTAAAACGGTTGTTGCACTCAGCATGGCGTGGGTTAAGTCGTATTTAACACCAATGAGGAGCGCGCGTTAGGTCCAACGAAACTCCAGCTATATAACAAGTCCTGTTGTGACGGATAAAATATATTTCTTCATGATATGTTGCCTACTTTAAGTTATGCTGTAGCATTTTCCATTGATACTCACGTTAGTAACCTGACGTTCCCCGTATTAAATAGTGAGCAACCCGGTCTCTTTTCTCTGGACAAGTCATTTCACTCTACCGCCTACAAACATTCGGAATTGGAAAAAATGTATCTATAATTAACAATGTGAAAAACCAGTGTGTGATATTTTGTAGTTCAAAAATAATTGCCTTTAAAAAAATGGCCTTATTTTTTTCGCGGTCTCTCTCCCGGTCTCTTTTGTCTCTATAAGTCAGTTTAAACTTGTACTAAAAAGGGCGTGTTTTCACCATGAAAATGAAAATCCATTCCGGCTTCTCTCCAACTGACAGCATTAAACTCTATCTAGCATGACGCTTTTTGGCATGTCATTTTTCGATCTTAACTCCACCTTGCTTAGTTTGTGGCTACAAAACTGAGATACAACAACAACAAGTGAATAGTGCTTTTCGCGCGTTCTGATTGGCTAGCTCGGAGGTGAATAGTCTTTGCTATTCACCTCCGAGCAAAACAAAATGAGGGCGTTTTGCTTCTTTGATCAAAGCAGAAATTACTTCCATAAACGAGGCCGCTGCATGTCACTGTGTTATCAAAAATACCTGAAGATATTTAGAGGAGTTCATTAGCAGGAATTTTAGTCGTGTTACTAAATACAATCGCCAAAAATGTCGTACAAAATGTTTTGTTTACTATCGAGCAAATGAGCTAGAGTAAGAACGTGACAACGCTCAGACAGTTAAATCTTCAAATGAAGTGGTTCCAAACGCTGTCCAGTCCAACCAGGGGAGGGGGGGGGGGATAGAAAGCCGGCACTTTTATTTGAGGACATAGCGGAGCCGGGCAACAGACCAACAGTACGAATCCTGTGTCAATCAAGCCGTTGCTAAGAATGACGTCAACCAAAACTTCATTGTTTTCTAACCCGGAAAACTTTTTCAAGCTCACAGCGTAGAGCTGTACGCGTGTAGCCTGCAGACACAGCGCTGGCGGATTTTTGGCTTGATCTTTTACGCCGCCGACTCGGCAGCGTGAAACAACAAGCGAAAAATCCGTCTGAGCTGCATTTACAGGAATTTACATGCTACAGCGAGAGGACATCCTCCAGCGAGAGTCTTTCGGATACGGTCAGTAGTGCAGTACTACTGGAACGGGGCGAAGCGAAATCAGACAACAACGAAAAAAACACGTCTTCCTTTTCGAGCGAAAACAACCAAGGAAAAACACATTTTTGTTATTATGCATACTAATTTTAGGTGTGAATTTCTTACCTGAAAAGCTTTTTTATTGTCAATAAGTTCCCGTGGGACAATCCTCTTAGCAACTAGTTGAGTGCTATTGCGCACGCTCGGTTGCCCGGCACCGCTATGTCTTAAGCTATGTCCGTAATTATGCAGACCATTTATAAGAAGTTTCTCCCCCCCCCCCCCCTCCCCCCCCCTCCCCCTGAGTCCAACTAACTTTAAAATACAATTCCTACCTGAATCCTGAATACAACCGTGTCTTTCAAAAAACAAGAAGTCCTGTAATTATTTCAATCCTGCCAACGATTTAGTTTTGTATTCGGATCGACTAATCTCGGTCTCACTACGCTAGAAAATATTCTGGTTGCCATATCAAGATTTGTCCAAAGTGCAGCATCGTGACCATCTTCAGTGTTCACTTTATAACGGCACTTGAAGCTTCAACATCAGTTTCTCAGGCAATAGTAACCGACAGAGCTTGTAAAATACGAGAAAATAGAACTCGTCGCTTTTGACTCACCCATAGAGAGGCTCAAATGTGCTAAATTTGGCGGTGTGACCTTTGCGCGTTATTCGATCCCAGCGGGGAATCGGCTTCCGGTTTCACGCAAACTGCGGACTTTGGCGAGACTGGCGTGACCTGACTCGTCCCCTCAGTCGTCTCTCTTGTCTCCTATTAATATTTGACCTTCCCAGCATCCCCCACTCCCCAGGACGCTCACATATAATAATTAATAGGAGACTGAGAGACGGCTGGGGACGAGTCAGTGGCGTTTCAATTCTAGAGGGGTTTTCCCATTACATGGTAAACATGACAGCCAGTATACGCATGATGTAATAGACACCATTAATTTGCTCTTCGTATCTAGCGATCGTAGCGTGGGCAGAGTTGTAAAAGTGCGTATTATCCTGTATAGGTTTTGAAAGAAGACTTTATTAGTGGGTGTTAAGACATCTATTCTTGGTAAAAGTAGGTGTTCAAATGTTTATTTGGCTTTTAGTTGACGGCATTTGGTTAGATATTACAGTTTCTACGCAGTGAGTTTAATATAAATATTGCATCACGCAGTCACGTTTTTCGTCACGCAGGTTCGTACTGTTGACTCTTATTTGGGGGGTACACCTCAGAGTCCAGTGTTCGAGGGGGAGGAGAGGTGGATTGTTGTCCCCCCCCCCCCCCCCCCCCTTCCTCAAGGTGATATCGGCCGCTTGTTAACTCCTTTAGGAGTTCTTGTTTTTACCCAAATTATTATTATTTTTTAGGAAATTAACCACCGGTAGGCCATGGCCTGCCCCATGGCCTACCCCATGTGGCCTACCCCACGTTTTGTCCCTACCCGGTCAAACGGCCACAACAACCTCTCAACATTTCAAGAACAAAATATATGTTGTCACAAACGGTCTCAACATCGGCTCACAACAAATGTTGTGACCGTTTGATCGGGCCTTTAGAGGTATTTTCTTGCTGTAAAAAGCGGTATTTCGAGATGACAAAATTACTGATTCTCTGACATGACACGGCACCCCTAGGGAGAAAAACAGACGATGCGTACTGAATACAGTGGACAGCTATAATGCACGCTCGCGTGCTGTGCGCGGTCCGGCTTGCAGATACACAGAACTTACTGTCTAGGCGTTTAAAGATGTAAAGAGAAGTCGATAATTTTAATTTTCCTTTCAAACTTGCCTGAAAGCAGAGTGGAGTTTTTTTTAACTTGTGTGACTGTTCGCAATCTTGACATTCTTTATAACTTGAATAGCCGGCGTGAGGTGGTTCACCCAAAACGGCCCAAGAAATGAAACTTCAGATGCTTTATATATCTCGCTAAAATCATATATGATTTTAGCGAGATATATAAAGCATTTGAAGTTTCATTTTAGGGCCGTTTTGGCGGAAAGCTAAGACCCCCGTATAAAATCGTATTCCATCAATTTATCGCCTTGAGGTAGTAAAGCTTTATCGTAATTTCTCAATGTTTATAAACATTGAGAAATTACGATAAAGCTTTACTACCTCAAGGCGATAAATTGATGGAATACGATTTTATACGGGGGTCTTAGCTTTCCGCCAAAACGGCCCTAAAATGAAACTTCAAATGCTTATATCTCGCTAAAATCGTAACATTGATTACGATAGAGCTTTGCTATCTCAAGGCGGTAAATTCATGAAATACGATTTTATACGGGGTCTTAGGTTTCCAGGTCCTTACCTACGCGTTGCAGGTGCCATATATGAAGTACCTACTGACCTGGCGACGACTACCGCTGACTGAGGAGACCGTTGACTCTGAGATTGGGTTGAGGATGTGTACTCGAGTGAAAACTGCCTAATATATATATAGATCGAAATTTAACTCTTTTGGCGTTTAAATGACTGTGTACATTTTTAATAGCTGCAGTATGTTTTAGAAGAACTGAGAGAATCGTTTCTTTCAATAGTACTTGCGTTGCTCTGCTTCCTAGGGCAGCATTTCATGAAGTGACTATATTGACTATTCAAGGTAAGCTGGATCCGGAAGTTTCAGTTTTCGCTTAATTTGCACAGGACTCACCAGGAACACCTTTCAACTGCTAACTCTACAAACATACATATACAAACTTACTTTAATAACAAGGATATATGCTAGAACAAGTAACACATCATCCGATATAAATCGATCGTGATTTGAAATCCACGGTTTCCGACACTCTTGGGCAATTTTCTCACGTTTGTCTACTGGTTTGTTTGTTTGTTTGTTTGTTTGTACTGTCTTCATTTTCAGCCGATGAATATTCATCAGAACAAACGAGAAATTA
This sequence comes from Desmophyllum pertusum, assembly GCA_029204205.1. Lineage (NCBI taxonomy): Eukaryota > Metazoa > Cnidaria > Anthozoa > Scleractinia > Caryophylliidae > Desmophyllum > Desmophyllum pertusum. Next base: position 2,283,089 of record MU825877.1, read on the forward strand.
GTGACCAACTAGCTCAAAGGATGTCATAATGAGATGGTTGAACCACATAAAGTTAAACTAGAAGAATAAGCTTACTGAGAGGCCACCTGCCGCTGGACAGGGTATGGTTTTTAAGCACTTTGGTCTGGAACAGGGTATGACAAAAGGCATGTTTTGATCTGGAACAGGGTATCAGTCTCCCAGAAGTTGGCACAAAGATCGGTAATTGATACTCTGGAATATGACAGACGAAACAAAAATAATGCGTAGGAGAATTAAAGAAGCTTTACAACTACAAGTTCGCAGTGCTGCTTATTAGTTTAGCCTTTTGGGTTAGAAAAAAAATCGTTAAAAATCGTCTGGAACAGGGTATCTTTTTTAACATTTAGTTTGGAACAGGGTCGCAAAATTAGCGTTTAGCGGTGTGGTACAGAGTAAGGGTTTTTATAGCCCAGCGGCAGCACACCCCCACCCAATTTTTTGGGAGTACCCCCCCCCCTCTCGGGCTGAGAGGTAGCATTTCTCTGTGGCTTGGTTTGTCCTCCTGTAGCTAAACTAGTAGAGGATATGGAGTGGTAATGTAATGATATAATTATGGAAGACACATATATTTGAAATGCGGTTTAAATATGATCTCCACAGTGTGTAAAACAATAACTAGTAATACGTGACTCGCATGCAGTGCTTTCAATAAGATTTTAAGTAGGTGGCTGTTTCATTTTGAGCACTTGCCGGAGTGATTGTTAAGGGGCCAAAGGCCCCTAATCTAGGGGGTATGGGGGCATGCCCCCCAGAAAATTTTGAACAATCGAAGTCTCTTTGACGCGTTTTTGACGATTCTGAGCCAAAAAAAAAGTTAAAAAAAATTGTTACATTTTTATTTTTATTTTTTTTGGAAAAAAATAGTCCCCAAATTCAAATTTTTAGTCCCCAGGCTTGGTTGAAAGAACAATCTCACCATAAACTCTAAATTAAAACATATTGAGACTCTCCAGCCGCTAAGTTTGTACCTTATGTGAGCCAAACAAGATAGCTGGGATGGGGATTAATGTTGGGGTGTGAGGGTGATAACGAGGCTTTAGAGATCAACTGGAGTTCGCTAGTCTCCCAACATCTACATGTAAGCCTTTCCTGTTCACGATCTTGTATTCGATGAACGACTGACTTTCAGCTGGACGAGTTGCGTGAATATTTCCTGAATTTCCAACTAATTTTCATAAATTATTTCATGCAAAGAACTTTCTATTTTAAGGAAACATTTGAAACAGTATTTTATTTTTCAATGCTGTGAATAAGCCGCAAATATTTTTTTTACTGTGAAGCATGTCGAATGAATTGAAGGTGTTATTAGAGGTCAAATTGCTATGTAAATTTGTAGATGTACAATGTCAACACAATCTACTAATGAATTCCCGGATAAATTGTAGCGCTCTTGTTGTGAAGCCGATGTTGTGAAGCTGAGTTAGTTTCGGAAATTGGTTGACTGTTTTCCCCGCTTTTCCGTCAAATGATCTGAAACCACCTCACTTTTGTAGGTAAAATCTTCTCTTAATATCATTTTTGCATTCAGCCGCCAGGCAAATTCGCATCTTACACTCAGAATATAGATCGGTGAATTATTTTTAGACGCAAGTCTTCGCGTCTACAGTGAAAACTAAGCCATATGTCATTATTATTCGTATTTTGAGACATTCTTGAGTAGTTATTCCTATTTCTGTCGACGGCAGTATTAATTGAAGTCACAACAATGCAACTTCTGTTCTGGTTATTCGATAAGCATACGCTATTTTCAAAAGCATGGAGAAATTATTGAGTAGTCGTTCCTGCTTCTGTACATGTGGACATTTCAAGGGCAGTATTAAGGTGTTTCGATACAGTTTTTCGGGAACCATACCTACTGTTTTCAATCAGGTTTTATCAGACTTTCCTCAGTCGGATCGATGTGAAATTTACACCAATTATTAGTCTTGGATTGAAGTTTGCTATGATGTACTTTTCAGTGAAATCGATATGCTATGGCAACGATAAACACAAAACCTCGAAATCAGTTAAACTTAAATTTTGCGCGATCCAGATTTCACCTGGAAAAGCAAATACCAACATCTTAAACTATGGTGTATGGCAAACAAAATATATGAGAATAAAATTTCAAATCTTACTTTTGCATAATAATAGTAAATGGACCGAGAGATACATACTGTTTCGATGAAATCACTTCGGAATTAGCCAAAATGTGTATGTTGTAAAATTTTTGTTGGTTTTCTATTTCGCGATACCAAGAACGAATTTTTTCCCTAAAGCCACTCACATTATATTTTTCGGGTAATTTTTTATTTTGAGCGCTTTTGCAAAAATCTTGAAAACGGCTTGATAGATTTTTCCAAAACGTTCACTAAGAATACCTTATAATACAAGCAATTTTATTCCAAAGTTTTATCAACATTGATTCAATGGAACACTTTTAAATTCAACGATGAATAGAACGTTCGAACGGACGGAAAAGTTTGCGTTACAAATTCACCGTTGACCGTTGACAAGTTGTGCTAATATATTCAAGTTAATGCGTATGGTTTCCCCCACGATTTGCACAGGATTATAACAAAAAGAAAATACAGAAATCAACAGCAGAACGATTTATTACAATAAAATTAATCAGGAAGAAATGCAGTACGCATTGATTTGAATACATTAGCTTAACGTGCCTGAACCATGAATTTGTAACGCAAACTTTCTGTTGTTTCATACGCCATCTTCATCGTTAAATTTAAAAGTGTTCCAGTAAATCAATGCTAATAAAACTTTGGCATACAATCATTTAGTACATTATCAACCATACGAGGGAAAAGTTCTAAAAAAATCTATCGAATCGTTTTTAGGATTTTTGCAAAAGCGTTCAAAATAAAAAATTACCAGAAAAATATAATGTGAGTGACCTTAGGAAAAAAATTTGTTCTTAGTATTGTGAAAAAGAAAATCAACAAAACTTTTATGGCGTCAAAACATAAGCTCAAGACACATTTAGGCATAATCCCGAAGGGATTTTATCAAAAAAGTCTGTATCTCTCAGTCCATTTACTATTATTATGCAAAAGTAAGATTTGAAATGTTTTTGCAATTTATTCAAAATCAAACATACAGAATTTTTTTATTCTCATATATTTTGTTTGCCATACACCATAGTTTAAGATGTTGGTATTGGCTTTTCCAGGTGAAATCTGGATCACGCAAAATTTAAGTTTAACTGATTTCAAGGTTTTGTGTTTATCGTTGCCATGCCAATCCAATTGGTGTAAATTTCACATCGATCCGACTGATGAGGAAAGTCTGATAAAAAGCTGATTGAAAACATTAGGTATGGTTCCTGAAAAACTGTATCGAAACACCTTAAGTTGAAGTCAGTGTAATTTCCCATCAAAAAAAGTCCCCCCCCCCCCCCCCCAAAAAAAGGACCCCACGCAGTCCTGAACATCAGATTTAAAGTTAGCGCCTTATACCATTAGGCCACCAGCGTGCCGTTGACATCATGCCATCCCCCAACTCACGATAAATAAATAAATATGACCGTAATCTCCAGACGAGATTTGATCACGCCTGAGCTCTTGGAGGACAAAATTATAAAGCGAGGAATAATCAATTATTGGATTTTTTTAGCCTCAAAATTTTCCCTCCCATCATTTATACCAGCTTATTATGCACAAAGGGCTCCACAAGAAAGGACACGAGATATCACACAAGAATGGCGCAAATCAATCCTACAATACTGGCCAAAATTCTTTGAGACACTGAACAAAATGCCACCCAGAGACAAAGATTTCTGAATTTCTAATTCATTATTACATTTTCCTGATCCCCCAAACAATGTTGACATATGGTGGATGGGTTGAAGAGAAAAAAACTCAATATTGTTTGGGGGGGGGAGGGGGTAGGTGAAGACAAAGACCATTTGAAGGCAAAAATGCAAAGTGTCCCAAAGCTTTCGACAAGCATTGTAGGTTTGAGTTGTGCTGTCATTTTCACTACATCTGAGATTAGAGTTGTTTAGTGAAAATTAAAGTGCACCTTTTGACTAATAATTATTAGTAAATTGTCCTATTGTGTTTCAAGAGTATTTCTGCACAAAATTTGTTTTTATTTGGTTAAATTCTCAGACTATTTTCTGCACCCTTTTGAATTATGGCAAATAATGCAATAGTGGCTGATGCCTCACTTCTGGCCAAGTGTGAGAGCAGGATAACTCAGTTCAAAGTGGAGTTTTGTGTGATGATTTATTATTGGGGTCTGGACGCTAACCGAATCCATCAATTTGATTGGGTAAAATGGATTTTGACTGTGGTCAATATTCTCCCATTTAGCATCTAGACCACAACTCACCATAACGACGCCACAACATTTTTCTAATTGATTGCTAATAGTTTTCTTTGTTTATAATTATTATAAACAAAGAAAACTATTAGCAGTTTGTTCCATATTTTAAGAACAACGATGACAGCAAAAAAAAGCCAATTAAAAAAAGCCAGCTAAATGCATGTTCTCCTAAAAAATAAAATAATTTGTCGTCATTTTATTTTGTGTTGGGTTTTGGCCATTTGGTCGGTCTGTATGGGGGGAATCTTCAGTGGTGGATCTAGGGGAGGGGCCCTTCATATTCAAGACATCCACTTTACTAGACATGCATCTTTACTTACAGGTCTATTCAGTGCTGAAGATTATGGCATACAGAGAAGATGACAGTCTCTCAGAGCAAGACTTGCAGTGTAGTTGCTGTTTTGAGTTGATGGTGGAACCCACCACACTCAACTGTGGACATAGCTTTTGTCGTTTTTGTCTGGCCCGGTGGTGGCATGCATCAAGACATTGCACATGTCCAGAGTGTCGCCAGCCATGGTCAGGTTTCCCAAAAGTTAACATTGTATTAAGGTGAGAATGGACAAGACTCTTTCATATTTCAAACTCTCTTCAGTCCTGAGCTCAAAATGGTACAGTGTGCTACTTGAACCAGGCCACACAAGCCGGGTCAAACCACTCAAAGTTTAGGTTTACAACTACCTAATCAAAAAGTGGTACAGTTTCCTGACAGGTTCTCAACTTTGTTTGGTTTTGAATTTTTATAGCTGTAATTGTCTGATGCTTCTGTAAGTGGCCCAACCCTCAGTTAGTTTTTGTCTCATGTAACTTATAATGTGGAACAACAAGTTAGTATGTGAACTGAGGGATTTTTAGGCATCACTCTCACCTTTTCTCCTTGGTGTTACCATTCTTGTTAATTCCAATATAAATAAATTTATTATATACATACAGAGATAATTACTCACTGGAAAGCCGCGAAGTAAATTTTCGTTCGCAAGCTGGTGTAAGCCAATCAAATGACGCGTATTGCTTTTTTCACGTGTGAGAAAAATGATACGTCCAATCAGGAGCCGCGTATCATGTTTTTTCACGTGTGAGCCGTAACAAGTTTGTTTCATTCAAGGCTGATTGGCGGCGTTTCGCACACATCAACATACGTTCTTCGCCAGTTAAAATTATAGAATTTCAGCGTTTATGTTTAAGCTTACATTTCTCTAAAAACATGAGTGAAAGGCGGTTTGCTGCCTACAATTCTTCGGTGAAAGATTACGTCGAAAGTCTGGAAAACAAGAACACAAAAGAAAATCGAAGCGGGACGTAAAATTGTTGAAAGAATTGAGAAACGAAAACACGACGAGCGAGAGTTGTACACTATGGCACAAGAAGAACTGGACAAGTATCTCGCAGAGTTTATTGGCTCTGTTAGACGTATTAAAGATGGAGGAGATTACGAACCCTCAAGTTTAAGAAGCCTCGCGTCGAGTTCAAGTTTTGAGAGGCATTTTAACCAGCTAGTGACCTAGTGTCATACAATTTGAGTTGACTCGAAAATGTCTACAGTCAAAACAAAAAGAACTAAAAAAGCTGGCCGCGGTAACAAGGACAAAGCCAAAGCAAGGTCAGGCTCCAATTTACACTTTATATTTCATGTTTTTGTTTTGTTTCACTTGGCCAAATGGCGTTTTAAGCCTATATAGCTGCGAATTTGTTTTAAGCTTTTGAATGTTGCTTGTCGACTTGCATTTGTGAATAAAAATTGTCATTAAACTGGGTTTTAAATCTCTGTATGTATATAATAAACATAATATTATGTTTATTATGTTGTATTTACAACATGGAAAGTGCTTTGTACGGTATTTACGCACTTGTTGGTTTGTATCAGAAATCTCACTCGTTCGATTTCTGGCACATCACCAACTCGTGCGTAAATACCGTGTGCGTGCACTTTCCATGAAGTATTCTATATATGGAAAGTACACGTCCCACAGCACAAGTTATCAGCTTTGAGCCATACTTTTGAAAGACCTATGGCACTGACAGTAAATTTTTCTTCATATGGACCTCCTTGCCGGCAATATATACAATGTTTTATTTAATTATATAATTAAATAAGCCATTCAGATATGTACATGTACTGCTCCAAATGTTGAGCCTTTTTGGTGTGAAATACGCTGTTGATTTTGACCATTTTGGTCAGAAATACATGTACATGTAGGGTATGTTTTGCCAACTGGTCTGAAATTTGGTATACATTTTGGCTTACTGGTAACAACTGCAAAGTAGTCTGAAATTACATGCACAACCTAGGGTAGGTATTAAAAATTTTGTTAACCCCTCCATGCAGCCCAATGTGGAATATAATTTATAATAATTATTGAACATTTGTATTTTAGAAGAAAGATTAGCGAAAGTAAAAACGAACAACGTTTCGATGTCTCCGTGACATCATTTTCAAGTTCAAATGTCCAAAGTTGTGATAACACGCATATATATATAACTAATTATCGATATTTGCATATAAATTACAAGAGTAAAGTAGCAGGTATTGTTCTAAAAAACCCCGAACAATTTCCCATTTCGGTATATTCTTACTTGAAAACGCTGACACAATCTCTTATGTTTCTACGAACATTGCAAGATGCGGCTTTCGAATTTCAAGTGAATCTACAAACACGTCGGCCCTCATGCATGTTTTGTGACTTTTAATACGTACATGTACATGTTGACAAACTGTTGATGGATCTTGATTAGAAATAATTGAAGGGCGTGCTGGAATAAGGGCATAACGACAATATAATTCTATTGTTAATAATGCCCTTATTCCAGCACGCCCTTCAATTAATGGCGAGAATCATTTTTTTTCATAACTAATTTCTTTAGAAGCAATCTTTTTTCTTGAAACTTTTTGGAAATGAAAGGCCTTTATGTAATCTATCTGAAGATAACAAAAAGTAAAATCTTGCAAAATGGTCAAATTTTGGGTATACTGATACCTTAATCGCCTTTTAGCCAATGGGAATTTTCCGTTTCTGGATAAACGGAGAATTCGGTGGCCCCAAAGATGTCCACAGACGGCCTATTTCAGTTTTTCTCGCACTCCGCGCTCGTCGTCGTGCTACATGTGCGCGCCAGTATCTTACGGGAAAAAATAAACATCTGTGAACAGACCACACCTTCGCGGGTGTCCTTCGGAAAAAAATTGTACACACGCCAGTTTCAAGAAAACTTTACCAAACTATATGTCAATAGAAAGCTTAAATAGGTGTAGTTTTTGCAAAAAATATAATTTAGCGACTTTTTGTTTTACGAAGTGCCAGGAGCCGGTGTCAGGAGCCGGTAAACCCCCAAATGTCCAAGGGTTGTGCAATTGAATTTATCGGGTATGAAATGTCACGGCATGAGCGAAAGAGCTACACAGTGTTATTCACAAGGCATCAATCAACAAAACAGTGTCAGGCTTTTTCAATAATGTGATTGGTTATTTAGATATCCGTGTCCAAAGATGGAGTGGCTAAAAATATGCGAGATATGTTGCGTAAATGGAACCTTGCGATGGGAAAAATTTTAAATATCAAAATTTCCTGACACTGTTTTGTTTGTCATTACCTCCGTAATGTTTTGGCCAAATATGATGAAAATCCGTTAAATCTACATACCCTTATTAATTTGTTCAAAGTTGATATATTCTTTCCAAAATCAAATGCGAGATTTTAGCTCATGGAACAGAATTTCCCGGGAAAAGTATTGCACTGCAGTCACGATTTCTATTTCCATGTGGCATACATTCAAGTGAAAGAGCATTTATCCACCAAATGAGGAAAGTAGCCAAAGGCAAAGGAAAAAAAAACACGGCAATAAAATAGTAAGGCCTTAAAATAACAGAAATGAGATCTCGGGTACATGTAGGTTTCTCATGATTTGTAAATTATTACGAGATGAGGTGATTGTTCATGTTTTATATCAAGACAAATGCACAAGTCCACATTTTTAATCTTATGTCTGATAAATTTCGGTTTGACTCAGCCAGCGAGCTGTCGATTGAGCTTGTTTAGATCGACAATGCTCCAGTATTTGGCATCGCTCGTTTCGAATAATTTATTGTTGGCCAAACCAAAATTCTTTGTCGCTTTCCACTAGGTTTGTTTTCCTTTCTTGAGTAAAAGCTTTCTTATATTTCTTCTTCGGGCCTTGTTTCATCCTGGCTTTTTTCCAAGGACTTTTTTCAGTTTTAGACTTTTCCATTTGAGTGCATAACACAACTTCTACGTCAGATAAATACGCAGCTCTCGGTTTAAGCTCTTTGCCGTGAAAATTCCCCAGAGGAGTCCACGCATTTTAGAGATTATGACACCTTTGTAAATTATTAAATATTATTATTTGAAAATACTTTTTCCTAAATAACTCGCGCGCTTTTCAAGATTTTTTTAAAAAAGTTTCAGTAAATGTTAGGAAAAATTATTAACTTCAATTTAGTCAAAAAAAAGAAAATTGATTTTTTTCACTCTTGAAGGTGGGAATTATCCTTAAGAAACATTATCCCACTCCCTGGGACAAGTGAGAGAAAGACCTGGTTGATGTGATGGTGATCACCTCCCAAATGTACCATTTTCCTGTTTAGGAAATGTGGCCAATACTGAGTGTTATTAATAGTTTCTCAATGTTCATCATAGTCTTGGTTGTCCATATCATGACAGACATCGGTATTTAAAGGCATACAGTAAAAACCCGTAAGTAAGAACCTAGTTTTTAAGAACCTGTTAGGCTAAAATTTGCCAGTTAGACCCCCTCTGTACAAGAACCTGTTTAGCTTTAAATTTGAAACAGGTTCTTATTTTCTAAAATCTATATTAAAAAATGTGTACACTTGGGCAAATAAGATAGGTCAACATTTTGGATCCTCTTTGGAGACACAGTCAGTCATTTTTACATAAATACTTACTTGGTATGCAGATTTTATATAAGGAATAGGCTGAATACCACTAAATTCTATTAGCTACAATGTAATTGTTTTCTTCAGAAAATAAGAACCTATTTAAGAACCTAAATAGCCTAAATTTGTGCTAATTACCATTTATATGTAAGAACCTGTTTAGGCTAACTTTGGAAAATGCAGGTTCTTACTTGCGGGTTTTTACTGTATTACTGACAGTAAGCTGTCAATCAGGAGCCATTGATACACCATTGACAAACTTCTCTTGTCAATTGTGCCTCATGTTCAGTGAACTGAAAATGTGTGTTCCAAGTAATTAATGTTATTGTGTGGTAACAAGAAGTTGGAAACATGACTGGATTGTTGACTAACAGCATGTTATTACAATATCCACATAGCTATACCCTAAGTGTTTTTGCTTCTCTTGGCTTTAACTTAATATCTTTGAGTACTGATTACATTATAAAATTAATGTCCTAAAGGAAACAGGTTTTTTTCCCCTCAACTTATGATGTTTCCCTTGACAAATGAGCATTATATTGGGGTCATTATCAGGGCATGTGACCAAGAAACAACCAAGAGTATTGGAATTTTGTATTGTTTTTATTCACTTGTTTCCCACCAAGTATAATACATGTACAATGTATAGTAATAATAATAATAATTTGATTACTACATGTAGTAATAATACTACATGTCTTATTGTTTTCTTCTGATATAGAAAGACCATCAAAATACTGTTTCCAAAGGAAGTAGCAGAACGACAACGTAACCAGGAGACATCACCCGATTACAGATCAGTTATATCCAGGTTTGATGCACTGGACATTAAACCCACTCAAAGGTCCCCCAGCAGTCATGATCATGAAGTTCAGTTTGGCCAACATCAACAGATGGGTTTTAGCTTTTCAAAGATCATCTTTATTGTTTTCTCCATTCTAGGAATTGCTATGGTGAGTGACATAGGATTCATTAAATAGCTGTAAATGGTTTACGTTAAATTGATGTGTGTCGTATACCATTGCACTCCACAAAGGTTTTGATTTAATTTTTGACATATATTTGATATACAGTGGAATCCCGATTTCTCGAACCTCCAAGGGAAACAAAAATTGGTTTGAGAAATCAAGAGTTTGAAATATCTGGGTAAAATTACAATGAAACAAATCCAAGGGAAACGACTTTTGGTTCGAGTTATCAAAGTTTTTGAGAAGTTGAGGGTTCAAGAAAATTATTGGGCTTCCACTGTCTGTTTAACTTTCTGATGGGTTATATTTGATTTGGCCAATCACAAAGTGTAAGGGTGGAGTTTACATTGCTAGTATTTTGCTCCAACAAAGGGCTTGCTAATTCTAAAATTTATTCTCTATTTTTCCCTTTCTACCCAATTATTAAACACCTACATGTAATAATTTTATTAAAATTCTTTTACATCTAGTGCTCAAAATGTCAGCTTTCCCTATTCCCTATTTTTCCCTTTTTACTCAATCAATAAATATCACCCAATATTAATTATATCATCATAGTTTACTTATCAAGTTCTGAGTCTGTTCATGGGCCAAAAAGATCCACTTGTAAGAAAATCAGTGCTTAGATGGAGTAGAGAGGATGTGGCCAAGTGGCTGGGAAGCCTGGGTGATTGGGCTGAAGGATATGATGACAGATTCCAAGCTGCAGGAATTGATGGTAACCTCTTGCTGTCACTCTCGGAATATGACTTAGAGGATCCCCCTCTCAGCATTGCAGTTTCCTATCACAGACGTGCACTAATCAAGGAACTTGAAACATTAAAAACTCTGGGTGTAAAACCTCCAACAGATCTCTGGGAGTATAAGGTATTATGTAATGACATGTAGTTGTACCATTACCCTGGGTGCCAGAGGTTTTTGTGTTTACGTATATACACATAAACATAATGCCATCGCTCTGAAATTTCCGATGTTAATAAGTAACAATGGATCATGTTCGTAACCAATGGGAGCAGGGAGCACAGAATATTATTCTGAAAGAACTCGAGAGTTTCAGATGACAAAGTGCGATCGATGGCCGAGCACCGAACTCATGGCCATGACTGCGAAGTATTTATTTACTTTGAAGAAGTTCCGTTTCATTGCCGATCGCAAGTACTGACGAAGCGTGAATTCATGACATTCATGATTGTGTTTACAGGTCAGCCACTAATAATATTCATTACGGGAGTATTTTTGAAACTATTTTTATAGACACTTCAAATAAAATATTTCTTCTTTCACTGAGTTAATAGCCAACTCAACCCTTCAACAACAGCAGACAAATGTCGGCTACTTAAAATAATAGTTAAAAAATATTATATGGGAATTATTTCGCCCTTCATCGGCAGCTCATAACCTCATAATAAGGTTTCATTCACTGAAAGCGAAGACTAGCAAATTTTGTTCAATGCGGGACAATGTCTCGCCACTAACTAAATTGGGGATAGAAACTTTTGATTTCCAGATTTTATGTTGAAAATAAATAGGCAGCGTTTCTATCATGGAGAAAGACAAGAAAGATTTGCGAATAGAAACTGAAAACCAAAAGAATATGTTTTTTTCATAAAAAGCAATTTACTGTACAATGAAATTTAAACCCAGGAAAAATAATAAAAAGGTTTTGTCTGCTGTTATTGACATTCCACAAGATTTACAATCAGTGCATATAAATACGAGGAAAATGACTGACAACTACATGTAAAAGTAATTCGGCAGTCACCGACGATATTCATTTGATTCTCGTGAATTATAAACAAATCACAGGTTGTAACCGCAGATACATAGAATAAAAATGTATGAATGGAACAAATTTTGAGTTAACACGCTGTTGCATGTATATTTAGTTGACCTTAGCTTGACCTGACAATAGCGATTACTCGGTTTTCAAGTATCTCTAGCCACCCGAGCTAGAGACGTCTTTGATTTATATTTCCCTTTTGTATTAGTTGATATGAGTAGCTAACCACTTCCTTTTTAACTTGGGAATGCACGCATGCGCATGAGCAAGTTGTAGCATTTGGTGGACAAATTTCACTTGATCGGTTCTGTTAACATTAATGTAATGCATTAAATGCAGTGCTCGAAATTAGCGGTCGTCCGGTCGTCCGAGACGACTAAAAAGTGTTTCGGGCAACCACTTTTCAGTAAAACTAAAGGCCCGGTCGTCCGAGAAAAAACCACCGGACAACCCAAGTATAAATCGATCGAAGTACTTACATTTCTGTGATGTCCAACAGAATAACGAAAAGAAGTTATTAATTTGACACAGGAAAATAGCTCTAAATATAGGGGTAATCTTCAGGTAATAAATGGAAGCAACCAAGATTTTTAAAATCAACTGAATCGAAGTTTATACACGCAAGTAGCTCACGCAAGTGGCATTCACAGTTTCTGGGTTCAAATCGCCCTATAATGCATTGCAAGCTTAGTGAAAATCTTGAGTACTTCATGTATGTTGATGGTTTGTGTCTCTGGTTACTTGCGATCGTGTTTGGCTCACGTTAGCTACAAAGTTAGTGGCTGGAAAGTCTTAATATGTAATTTGTTTGTTTTAAAGCTTGTTTTGTTTTTATTTTCGCAACCATAATGATTTTAAACACTTTTAAATTAAACTAGCTTCTATTTGATTTTACAATCTGGCAACTAAAAAATTGCATTTGGCGACTAGTAATTTTGAGCCCTGGACTCAGACATGTTATAAGCATTGGACCTTGACACTGAATAAAGTAAACACAAGTACAGTAGTTACATATATACTAACTTTGTGTGAAACATTGTGAATTTATTATTTGAATTAATGCACTTCAGAGAATTGTGAAAATTGAGTCAAAACTTTTATTAGGCAATCGGTCAGATAATAATTTATTTTAAGGACAACCAAGCAGTCATCAGGGCAACCAAAGTCAGGGGTTTGGTTGTCCGGCATTGGGCATAAGGACAACTTGGGTTTTTTTTTAATTTCGAGCACTGAAATGGATATTAATTTATACATTAAATTATTCATGAGGTTGAGCCCGCGATATCTAATGGTCACCTGCCTTACCCATGGGGGCGGTTTTGGAGAGATGGGAGGGTGGAGAGTTGGAAGCAGTTTTTAAGCGGCCAAGTTCAATATATGAATTCTCTAGCTACTGATTGTACATATTGACAGTTTATAAAACTGTCTAGTAATAACCAATGGTTAGGAAGTGCAGGCGATATCGATGGTTGGAGTTCCAGGATTAAGAAGAGCCAGATTATGGCTTTGAGCTCGGGAAAATTGCAGGATGTACATGCAAGTGGTTGCATAAGCATTGTGATGCAAAAACATGATGTCAGTTGGGTATCAAACGTTACATGATGTTCAGTGCAATGGAACTGCGTTTGTGTTGTCTGAGCTTCGCATGCAATACATTATATTTCCAGAAAGAATGAAACAAACAATTTACAAAGTAAACTTACAATGTAAACATCAGTCGCTGTTGAGTTTTGTACACGAATAACGCAAGACACCACTTAATGAACGCACATAGGTAGGTCAAATTTGGCTCCTCTGCTCCCTATGCCCTGCTACAGTTTATTAGACTTCGAAACCCGCAACTCCAGTACAGTACGTAATACAACAGTCTAATTTTGCTGTTTTGCTTTGCTCTTTGATTAAAATGTTCTGATCAGAATCAGTTTTAAACGTCAGTGTGGAATAGCATTTTCATAACAAGTGATCGAAACTGCTATAAAGAAAAAAACTCGCGTATGTTTAAAATACCAGTAGACAAAGCGGCAAACGTCATTTCCGACGTGTCAAATAATTTGACCTACCCATATTTGGAACGTTTCATGTGATCGAAGGTCAAAACACTCGTGATCAGACTGCGTACAATGCATTCCATTCATTCTTAGTGGAAGTCCAAAGGAATGTGCTAGAGTCTTGCTACTACTTTAACATGCCACGCATGCGTAATAGCAACATTGAGATTAGGATTGTGGGCTCCTCTTGGCACCCGCAAAAAGCAAATTAAGCTTGTTAGTTGTGATTATTTGGAGGCACAGTAGCCTGTTCCAGACTGGGGTTATAGCAAAAAGGAGAGCAGACTGAGTAGCTATAGTGAGTCCCAATTCTGGCAAACCAGTTCCAGGTTACTTTAATATCTAAATGTACCTCACAGCACTCATCAAGCTTGAATGTTGAACATTGTTTACAGTCACATGATTTAACCAAGTTGATTTAACCAAGTTGGAGACTGTCAACACATATTTCAGAGCATTGTCTTTGGTTAAGTTCCAAAGTCCATATTATTAAGGAACAAGGAATGTACACTGTAGCAGGTGAATTCAAAATAATGTTTTTATGAAATTACCAGAGTGGGTAGTATGAAATAACCAGCTTTGCTGCTGGTTAAATCCATCTTTTGTTTTCCCCTATATATAATGCTCATTTCTTTGTTTTGTTAATTTCAGGCAGCTTATCCTGTTCGTGCAATGCTTCTTTTGTGGGGTTTACGTGAGTTTCCAAGGTTGACAGTTGTCTACACATTCTTTTTCTATCATCAAGAGGTTTTTCAGCCTCTTTTATACTACACAATTGAGACAGAAACTGAAGAGAGTCTATATGAGGTGAGATCTTTGAAATGCACTTACTTTCACACTTACAAAACACCAAATTTCATATCTTTAAAGTGTCAAGAAAAGTGAGACAGTATAGTTGTTACAAATTCAACAATAATTTTCGAAGAAAATATAACCAGGCTTTTACAGTTTTCTTGCTTGAAATCTATAAGTACATTTATAAATAGTCACGCCAGTCATGCGTAATTCTGATGTTTGCGTATAGTGCCTACTGTCAAGTTTCTTGTCTCTGAGCAGTCTTTGAAGATCATTCCTCAATATATTTAAGCCAGAGTTAAATAAGAGGAAAGAACACGACAACATAGGTACGAATCGTTGTTGCACCATCAATCGTAGACGTTCCGTGTTGCACCACCACTCGCAGTCGTTGCACAACCTATTGAAGTCACAGTTCGACAAATTGCGTGACTCAAAATGTGATATTGTGACGTAATGGTTGTTATTTATAAATCTTCTGCATATAAGGAAGTGAAATGCTGCACCAACACGAAAAGGTACAATGTAATGTATTTCACACTAAATAAACAGCAGAGTTTTCATTGTATTTCAATCAAATAGGCCAATGATTATCTCCTGGTCAAATCAAAAGTAATAGCTTGATATGAAATTTGACCTGATGGCGCTCCTTGTTTATTAAGTAATGGTAGGTCTAAGAAGCAGGTAGAAAAACAATAGCTGCGGCAATAGCGTCAGTTATTTTTAACCCCTTCCCTGCCATTGACGTAAAAATAGGTCATGAGCTGCATGACATGAACGACCTGCGACGTATATATATGTCATGAAATAAAACGTTTCTCCTGCTGTTCGGTCGTTCAGAAAAGTGAGACAAACTTTATGCCGGTCATCAAGAAGTACTTATTTGTACATGGAACAACCGCTGACCAACGTACAGAAGGCATATCTCTCAATATCCTTTGTGTGAATTTCAAGCTCAAAACAAAATGACGTCGCTGTCACATAGCTGTACAAGTGAACTACAAGATCTGGATAGAAAATTTGCAGATCCGGACTCGGATTTTGATGCAGGGAGCAGCACAGATGACACTGATGAAGAAAACTCTTTAGAACAATCTTTTTCAGACGATGGACAGATTGCAGATCGATCTGAAAGTGATGATCGCATCGAGCGAAAATGACAACAATGAAGATGAACAATCACATGGACACAGACTTTTTTTTTTATCAGACAATGAACCAGGAACTTTTTTATGGCTATTATTTATCCAAATCTACCTGTGCATGGCAATGGTAAAGAGATAATATTGTGTTTTTCCATTTTTGCAAATGTTAGCAAAAATCCAATATGGCCGCCAGTCGTTCAACATGGTAGGTGACCATTAGGTGTGGCAGGGAAGGGGTTAATTAAGGTGTTAATTTCTCTAATCTAGCAGTTTTCATTGGCTTAGGAGCGTTTAAGCACAAATTTTGAATTTTGGTCGCAAAGTTACTCTTCTTGCAATTCAAACAAACAACTTTTCTTTTCGCATATGTATCCATAGTCAACTCAAAAAGTACAAAAAGTGAAGCTTGTGAAGTTTCTATGCGCCAATACCCGATTCCCCCTATGAGACGCGCCTGCAGGGAATTATGGTAGTTGTATTCGTCAAAACAAATCCAGTCCAAGATGGATGGAGGTAGCTTGCGAATACACAGCCGGTTTGCGATGCAGACGCGGAAGAATTCGCAAGCGGCCGCCATCTCGGACTGGATTTGTTTTGATGAATACAACTACCATAATTCCCTGCCGGATAAGCTCATTTTCAGCGACGTGTTGACAGTTTCTTTTCCGACTGTTAAAAAACGACAACCCAGACCTTGCTTTACTATAAAATTTGTAGATGAACACTCTATATATTCTCTGCCTAACCGGAGTGCTATTTTCTAACTAGAGAATAAAGCCATATTTAACTCGAAGACGAAGAGATTCATTTTTCTTCGCCACAAACAACGGTCGCGTATAAAACTCGTCATTTGCGCGTAATTCGCCATTTGCGCGTGCATTTAGACACTCGGCTTGTTTTGATGAATACAACTACCATAATTCCCTGCAGGCGCGTCTCATAGGGGGAATCCGGTATTGGCAACAAATTCAAATTATCGCTAAAAGCGCAAGTAAGATATCAATCAGCGACCTCAAATGGTCAAAAACAAGTGCTCGGGTTTCGCCAGAACTGTCATGAAACTGATTGAACACAGAAATATTGTAAACCCGACGCGTGTGGATGTCAAACTTCCCCGGCGCGTTTCTTTTCGCTTTTCGAGTCAGGGAAGTTTATTTGGAAGCAACACACTGATTTACGTACCACTTAACGATTCCTTCACAGGGTGCAAAGAAAATTTTTTCCAGCTTGCCCAGCTGTAACTAGGATGTACTAGCCCAAAAGTCATTCTCACTAGCCCGGAAAAAAAATCTCACTAGCACGATTATTCAATTAATTTATTAATGAATTGATTAATTAATTACTCATTGATTATTAATTAATTAATCCCTTAATTTATAATAAAAGTATATTATTTGTAATTTGGTAAGTTTTCATTAACTACACCAGTTGGTAAGATAATGTTAACATACTGGCACAATAATTCAGTGTTCATCATAGGGTCGTCTTTCTTTCAGAAAAAGTTAATTCCTAAATTATTGATGACTGCAGTGTACATGCATGTATTGTAATGTTTTTGTGGTTTAAATTACCTCCAAAGTTACATTTGTCCCTAAGAAAAATGTTTGGCGGTCAATTTACATATAAATTCAGCACCAGAGACACAATTCATTTGCATACATAACGTATTCAACGATTTGCATCGCTTGCAATGCATTATGGGGCGATTATTTCAAACACGGCTGTTTTACAGAGTTTGTTGACGTTTTGGCCCATATTTCTCATGATGAAAGCAAAACAAGACCAGAGAAATTGTTTTTGAACTTTAATTTATTGTGTGACTGATTTTATGGCAAAGTGGGAACTGAAAAAGTAGGTTGCCTGGCCGGGCGACCGGTATTAAGTTTATCAGGTCGCCTGAATACGAAATCCAGTCGCCCACCACTTGAGTCAGACGAATTTGTAACCAGAAAATTTAAAAAAATTAGATCTCTTACAGTAGTTCTGTAATTTAAATTTCCATACTTTTACTAACAAACTAAAATGCCCCAAAAAACTTTACTTGCCCATCGGGCAAGTGAAGGATAGAATCCACTAGCCCGACAGAAAAATCCACTAGCCCCGGGCTATCAGACACGACTTTCTTTGCACGCTGATACATTCAACTAATATATAGAGATAGGCTTAGCCTAACAGCGGAGCTCCCTGAATTCTTATATTCAAGATGCAATAGGGCCAATTCAATATAAATATGACCAACTTAACAAAGGATGTATTATTAAGTATTATTTGAGATCTCAAATCTTTTATAGTGGCATAAGGTCCAAAAGAAAATGTGTGTGCTTTGCCTGTTATGTCAATAACTAAAAAGGTTGTAAAAAACCTTTTTGATCTAATCACCATAGTGAAGAAAAAGCCTGGGTGGTGTAATTCAACCGTTTTTACACAAGGGTAGCTCAACAGTACACCAAACAATTATATACCTGCCAACTTTTCCTAAGTCGACTGCGTGTGATTTTCGTACCATATTACCCGAAATTTCCGAAAAATTTCCGACGACTTCCGAACATTGCCGAAGATGTTCCGACGACTTCCGAACATTGCCGAAGATTTTCCGACGACTTCCGAACATTGCCGAAGATTCCCGAAGATGTTCCGATGATTTCCGAAGGCTGCCGAATGTCGCGGTGCGAAGCTAAAAATCTCGGCGCCATCTTGCCAAGATCATGCTTATCTCAAACGCGACATTTAGCGCCGTTCATTGGACTATTTTAGGTGGAAATTGAATCCAATTTTTCACGTTAATGGTTAATGAACAAGTAGTCCGGAATTGTGAGTCAGGCGTGTGAAATTGTCATGTATGCGTGTGATCGATGTTTTCGATCCGGAGGCGTGTGACACACGCATAATGCGTGTGAGTTGGCAGGTATACAATAATTATTATGTACACTACTTTCCAAAGGAGGGAAATGAGTGTTACAACAACACATGCTAGGACTAAAATAGAAACAAATATAGGTTTGACAGGTTGATATTTTGATGGACTGAATCTGGATGGACTGAAAGTGTTAGACTGTGGAGCTAATGTTCCAGTGGAATGAGTTATACTTATTTGCTTCTTAAAAGTCTGAGATCTAGAAGGGATATGAAGTGAACAAGGGAGTTTTGAAAGCCTTGGGAAAGTTATTGACTTCCATTACAACATGGGTGCGCTTGACAGTCAAGATGGACAATATAATGACAGTGTGGGCTAAAAGCCCCTGGGGTACTCGACAGACATTCGGGTAGGGAGGTGCGGCCGGGTCACTCCACTTAAACCCTGAGCCTGTTCAAGACACAAATCTCTGATTTTCCTACCCTGTATTGAGATATAATTCCGATTTTGAGACCCCATCTAAGACATTTAACTCAAATCATACCCTGTTTAAGACAAGAACAGAATAGTGATTACAAATCTATTTGCAGCTTATGGAGTCACTGAGCTGTTTGCTCTACATTGTAATTATGCCAACAACAAATGGTACAAATTTGGCTTGTGGTTAGGTTTTTTTTAATTAACCATATATGCTTATCCTGACTGTTCAAGACATTAGGACATGTAAAGATACCATGTTTAAGACAGAAAGTGATAAAATTGATACCCCGTCCAAGACAAAAAAAAAACTAAAAACCATATACCCTATTGGGCGACACGTCCCTGTAAAAGCCAGTTAAGGGAGAAACCCCCACCCCGGGTAAAAACCCAAGTAATATCAAAATGAAATCATAGAGCAACAATGCAGATACCAAATATATACACATTATATTTTCATTCATCATTATATATATATTTCTTCCACTTTCAATAACTATACTACAGTCAAAGCTGTATTAAGCAGTCACCCTCGGGGAATGGCATACTGACCGCTTAATTAAAAACACAGGCAATCAACAAACCAACAAATATATAAACACAGGCAGCCAACAAACCAACAATAATTTATTATAAACACAGGCAGTCTCAACAAAGCAACAGCTTATAAACACAGACAGCCAACAATTTATAAACACAGGCAGTCAACAAATATATAAACACAGGCAGCCAACAATTTATCAAAACAGGCAGCCAACACAGGCAGCCAACAAATATATAAACACAGGCAGCCAACACAGGCGGTCAACAAATATATACATGTAAACACAGGCAGCCAACAAATATATAAACACAGGCAGCCAACACAGGCGGTCAACAAATATATAAACACAGGCAGCCAACAAATATATAAACACGGGCAGTCAACAAATATATAAACACAAGCAGCCAACAATTTATTAACACAGGCAGTCAACAATTTATAAACACAGGTAGCCAACAATTATAAACACAGGCAGCCAACAAAATTTAAGAGAAACCGGAAGATGTTTTGGGTGTATTTCACTAGTCCCGATGTCAAGAAAAAATTCAACAAAATTACAAATAAACGCAACCACAAAACAATAAACAGTTTGAACGCACAGACAATATTTACAACAAAGCTTGCACACTTATGCACCTATCAATGTAAATCCCGAGGGGGGGGGAGTGCGGGCAAAGGCACGGGATTTGACAACAAGAACGATCCCCTCTATCGGGCATTTGATTACGTGTCGCGTCCTGGGGGTTGGGACATTTGACTTTGACCGGGAAGCGCCTGGGTCCAATCTTCAGACGTGGTTACCAAGTCCTTTCCTTCTCGTGGCTTTGGAATCACGCTTCGTTGCAACATCGATGAATGAACTCATTTATTAATGTAAATATTCATTTATACTAAAACAATTGAACATAGCCTCGAACATTTTGCACATTTTTAATAATATTGTGATTCAATGGTAGCACACGTTTGTATATATGCATTGCCTATCGAATTTCTTTATCAGTTGAAGGTTGGATTGACAGAAAATAAAGGTAACTTATGTAGAAAGTACTTGTTAGTCTGTTTTAAAATTCTGCCCCTGGGTGGGTCTTCTTAGATACATTTGAACAAAATGTTTTTCCCACCCTCAGGAATTTGACTGGAATTTTTACTTTTTGGTCAAATCCCCACCCCTTGCCCGCACTCCCCCCCCCCCCCCCCCCCCTCGGGATTTACATTGATAGGTGCATTTACGGTCAAATAGGGAATAATAGCTGTATTTAGCTTTGGCTTTTTGTATCACTTCAATGGCACTCTGAAGCTAAATTGAGCAAGCTACAGTGTAAGAGAAGTGTTGACTTGTTGCTACAATGGTAGTGATGAGTCGGTCACAGGAAACAATCAGGAAAACAATAGAGTCCCGGAACTATGCATTCAAATCTTCACACAACGCAACGAGGTTCATAGCATCGGCAATAGCAGTCCTGATTTCTCCTCTCTAAGATGTGCATATTCCACTTTATAGGCAGTCCAGTTTCTTTAGGCTATTATCTTTCCATGTCTGACGTTTAAAAGGTGTGTTGTCTTTCCGAAAACCCGATAATTGCCTTGAAATTCCACATGCCATTAGAGACAGCGCGTCACCCAGACCGAAAATGCACTGGACACTAAAAATTCTGACAGAGAGAAATCTGGTAACCAGTATGCTAGTAACGCCTGTTGATTTTAGCTTTAAGTTTTAGCGGGAAACTTGTACCAGAATAAAATAAACTGGTTCAGTACCCTCGTATAATATTGAGTTCTTTCATTGTTCGTATGGAAATGAATCCTTCCAGAGAAATCCGCCGGAGAGAAAAGCCGCGTGCCTTTAAATCAGAGATCGAGTGGTTCGCAAAAGGCTTTCAACAGCCTAATACAAGGCATGCAATCTCTCCAGCAACAATCGATGCCTTTCAAACTATGATCTGGGATAAACCACTTGACGATCTACTACCAACGTACGGTAAGTCTTTTACGAAATTTTCGCCATCCATGTTTGCCTTATTTATATAAAATTATAAAGAAAGTCCTCAACATAATTAATTATGTTGAGGACTTTCTTTAATTATTACATCCCCACCGAACAAAGGTCACGAAGAAGACCCACCATTGTTTGGAGTAAAATAACTGATTATTTCCCTTTGATAAACAAATGTTTATTTAGCATGTTTAGGTTGTTTTTTTTTACTGAAGACGCTGATCTGATCAGCACATCTACGTGCTCCCCCGGGGGAAAGGGTGCTATACGATGCGAAGCCAAATAAATATGAGATATCTTGTAGTGACCCAAATGAGGCATACCGTGTGGCAATCATCAGTCACGCAATTTGTGGAGAATCTTTGTATCTATAGTGGTGCCACAGGGGGTTTTTCCCTTTGCGCGAACTGTGAGGGGTACCAGAGGTTTGTTTATATCCCGTCGCGTCGGCATCGGCCGACCGCGTCGACCAAAGGCGCACGCCACGAGCGGCGAAGCCGCGGTAGAGAACACCGGAACCGGAAACCGCGCAAGAAAAGCCTCTGGCACCCAGGGTATACAGGGTACCTATCTCTTTCAAAATAAAACCTTCATCATGTACATGTGCAACAAAATGAAGACAGGAACCCAAGCTGTCGATCACATTTCCCTGAATTCGATTTTTGTCGGCCAGACAGAACTGGCTGATCGAGTTATAAAGAAGTCTTTCAATTCATTTCAATCTTTTCCACTTCGTATCATGAGCCTTCCCAACTGCCTATTGCTTTAAAGAAAGTGCTAATTATCGCGGGGAGTAGCGTGACATCACATCTGAAAGATGAAAGTATATGAAAATACGATCTGCGCGTTCAGCCTCAATATTCTATTTTCTCTTTAATGTTTAGGTTTGACCCCTGATGAGCTCTCCCGTCTTGCTGCATCAGGGAGTCAAGGGTGGCTGTCGACCGACCATGTAACATGGGTATTAAGTCAACTAAATACCCTGCAGCAGGATACCATGGTATTGTGCCCTAACACTGTAGTCGACATCCCAAATGAAATGGACAGGAAAAGAAAAGTGTTTAATTTTGGAACGCTAAAGCGGCTCGCGTTAGTTCTTAATGTCGGGAAAAGAAATGGCAAGACCTTCATCGGTGGCATCAACAATTCAGGGAATCACTGGGTCCTGGTGGTTGTTGAGCTGCGGCCTTTCAAGCGTATCATCTACTGTGACACGCTGGCCTGGGATCCCCCGTCAAATATGACAGAAGTGGTAAACAACTTCACAAGCCACATACCCCGTGTTGGAAGTTATGATAATTCCAACTTTTTCTTAGCTCACTCCCCCATGGCTACGTCTCGGTTAGGCCACGTGTGTGATTGGAGATGTCGTAACTACCCGCTTCAGACGTGTTCTGATATATGTGGAGTCATCGCCCTAATCAACGCAGCGCTGGCGGCCTTGGACAGACCCCTATTTCAGTACCTCATTGGTCCGTACGAGAAAGAGGCAATCTATCTACAACGCCCGAGCCAACATTCCTACTATCTGAGACGAGTCTTGATGTCTTGGTTTGCTGAAGGCTGCATTGAAATTGATTACGTTCTACTGCAGCCTGGTTGGCGCGATAACGTTCCCACGAAGTCTGACCACTCCTTTTGCCTTCGTCAAGACACGGCTAGTAATTCCAAGAAAAAGCTCAAGTTATCTCTTAATCATAAAGCGTCATCGTCCATTAGCTTAAATCCAGAAAAAACAAAGAATAATTCATCGTCAGAAGAATGTTCTTCTCCTACTTCTTTTTCAGCCCGCTCTGCCACTAATGCCCAGAACTGTGTTCCTGATACAAATCATTACTTGAATGGTTCTCCTTCAATCCCCGCCTCTCCATTGTCTCCAAAAGTAACGTTGTCGCCACTTCCAATGAAGTTTCCTTCAGCTGTGCAATCGCATTTGTCCTCGAAGAAGGTTCCCGCCTCTTGTAAGAAAAAGCCCTTGTCCGGAACTTCGTCCTTAAAAAAACCGCGGCCTTCTACCCCTAAAGATGAATCGCCATCGCTTGGTGCCACGTGTAACAATAGTTCAACAATAGTTCAAGGTAATTCAGAGGCAGCGCCTGCATCATGTGCAACCGAGTCCCCTCCTAATCAGGCACCCCTTGCAAGTCGATTCCAGTGTGAGCATTGTGGATTGAAATTAAGCAGCAGAAACTGCTTATATAAACATAAGAAAAGAAAGCACAAGGCGAACCACGACGACGAAGGCTCTGAAGCTAAAGAAAGCAAACATGTTGTTTGTCCCGAATGCAAAGGGAAAGAATCAAGGTGAGATAGAACATTACATTTCGCGGTAGCATTAATAGGGAATAGCAAATAGCAATAGGAAATTGCTGCTTGTAGAACAATCGGCGACAAGACCTGGGCAAGATTGACTTTTTATGTAGAGCCGGAAAGCCAATAAGTCGTATTTAATATTATATTGTAATTTTATTGTAAATATATTTATGGTAATTTTAAGATTTGCTAAAAAGTGTCCCCAATTAGTAGTCCACTTGTGGACAGCTAGTAGACTCGACACTTCAATAAAGTGATTGATTGATTGATTGCGGCTTGATTGATTGATTGATTGACTGACTGACTGACTGACTGACTGACTGACTGACTGACTGACTGACTGACTGACTGACTGACTGACTGACTGACTGACTGACTGACTGACTGACTGACTGACTGACTGACTGACTGACTGACTGACTGACTGACTGACTGACTGACTGACTGGCAAAAATGACTGCAAAAGGCGATTAGTCAAGAAAAAACGAAATCATGGCTGAAATGAATAAATTATATGTCTGCTACTATGGTATATTACTCTAAAAACTAATATTTCCTTGCATTTTGTATTTTTCCATAGCGCGGCAAACCTTCATGAAACAACGCAAGACTTAATAGAACACCTGAATTCTTGTCATGGGCATAGCCTAAAGATCGAAAAGGAGACCTTTACAAACTGGGACGAATTTTCTAAATGGAAGGAAAACGAGGAAAAGATGGGGAAAAGTTGGTTTGTAAAACAAAGAGGTGATAGACGGACGAAACATCATAAGACCTCCTGGTTCTATTGCAACAGAACTGGCGAGTATGAATCAAAGGGGAATGGGAAGCGTTCATTAAAATCACAAGGAACGTCAAAAACTGGCTGTTCTTGTCCTGCATTTCTCACTGCAAGGACGGATGCCACTACAGGAGAGGTAACGGCAGAGTTCTGTTTAAGCCATGTGGGCCACGGAAAGGACATTGCCCATAGTCGCATCTCTAAGGAAATGCGTTCTCGCATAGCTGCAAAACTTGCCCAGGGGGTAAACATGAATTCCATCATGGATTTCATAAGAGACAGCTAAGCTGGGCCTCTCACCAGAGATCATCTAACTACGCGTTTAGACCTCCATAATATTAAGCATCAATATAAAATCAGTTGCATGCAAAAAGATCACGATGATGCAAACAGTGTCTTATATTGGGTGGCAGAGATGGAGAGAGAAGAACACAATCCTGTTTTGTGTTTTAAGAGTCAAGGAGAGAGTTCAAATCACGCCGGCATTGAGACGAACGACTTTTTACTGGAAATTCAAACGGAATTTCAACAGGATATGTTCATAAAATACGCCGCGAAACTAGTTTGTGCAGATGCCACCCACGGGACAAATGCATACGATTTCCAGCTAATAACGGTACTAGTTATTGATGACTATGATGAAGGCATCCCAGTTGCGTGGCTTATTAGCAACAAAGAATCGGCAGATGTCCTCAGGGTCTTTTTTACAAGCATCAAGGAGAGATGTGGGGACGTCAAAACAGAAATCTTTATGAGTGATGACGCCGAAGCTTATCACAACGCATGGGTTTCTTCCTTCCCTAGGCCTGAAAAAAAGCTCCTTTGTAGCTGGCACGTTGACCGGAGTTGGCGACGCAAGATCAACGAACACATTAAGGACAAGGAGCAGCAAGCAGAAGTCTATGCCGCGCTTAAAAGTCTTCAAAATGAGACCAACGAGGCGGGATTTAGGCGCTCCTTGCTAGTAGACTCGACACTTCAATAAAGTGATTGATTGATTGATTGCGGCTTGATTGATTGATTGACTGACTGACTGACTGACTGACTGACTGACTGACTGACTGACTGACTGACTGACTGACTGACTGACTGACTGACTGACTGACTGACTGACTGACTGACTGACTGACTGACTGACTGACTGACTGACTGACTGACTGACTGACTGACTGACTGACTGACTGACTGACTGACTGACTGGCAAAAATGACTGCAAAAGGCGATTAGTCAAGAAAAAACGAAATCATGGCTGAAATGAATAAATTATATGTCTGCTACTATGGTATATTACTCTAAAAACTAATATTTCCTTGCATTTTGTATTTTTCCATAGCGCGGCAAACCTTCATGAAACAACGCAAGACTTAATAGAACACCTGAATTCTTGTCATGGGCATAGCCTAAAGATCGAAAAGGAGACCTTTACAAACTGGGACGAATTTTCTAAATGGAAGGAAAACGAGGAAAAGATGGGGAAAAGTTGGTTTGTAAAACAAAGAGGTGATAGACGGACGAAACATCATAAGACCTCCTGGTTCTATTGCAACAGAACTGGCGAGTATGAATCAAAGGGGAATGGGAAGCGTTCATTAAAATCACAAGGAACGTCAAAAACTGGCTGTTCTTGTCCTGCATTTCTCACTGCAAGGACGGATGCCACTACAGGAGAGGTAACGGCAGAGTTCTGTTTAAGCCATGTGGGCCACGGAAAGGACATTGCCCATAGTCGCATCTCTAAGGAAATGCGTTCTCGCATAGCTGCAAAACTTGCCCAGGGGGTAAACATGAATTCCATCATGGATTTCATAAGAGACAGCTAAGCTGGGCCTCTCACCAGAGATCATCTAACTACGCGTTTAGACCTCCATAATATTAAGCATCAATATAAAATCAGTTGCATGCAAAAAGATCACGATGATGCAAACAGTGTCTTATATTGGGTGGCAGAGATGGAGAGAGAAGAACACAATCCTGTTTTGTGTTTTAAGAGTCAAGGAGAGAGTTCAAATCACGCCGGCATTGAGACGAACGACTTTTTACTGGAAATTCAAACGGAATTTCAACAGGATATGTTCATAAAATACGCCGCGAAACTAGTTTGTGCAGATGCCACCCACGGGACAAATGCATACGATTTCCAGCTAATAACGGTACTAGTTATTGATGACTATGATGAAGGCATCCCAGTTGCGTGGCTTATTAGCAACAAAGAATCGGCAGATGTCCTCAGGGTCTTTTTTACAAGCATCAAGGAGAGATGTGGGGACGTCAAAACAGAAATCTTTATGAGTGATGACGCCGAAGCTTATCACAACGCATGGGTTTCTTCCTTCCCTAGGCCTGAAAAAAAGCTCCTTTGTAGCTGGCACGTTGACCGGAGTTGGCGACGCAAGATCAACGAACACATTAAGGACAAGGAGCAGCAAGCAGAAGTCTATGCCGCGCTTAAAAGTCTTCAAAATGAGACCAACGAGGCGGGATTTAGGCGCTCCTTGCAGAACGTCCTGGCATGGCTCAGGGAGATATCTGAAGCGATGGCTAGTTACTTCGAGAAAGCGTATGCGAGAAGACCTCGAGAATGGGCAAGTTGCTTCCGAGTCGGAACACGTGCGAACACAAACATGTTCGTGGAGAGCTTTCATCGCACTCTCAAAGAAGTATACTTCGAAAGGAAGCAAAATCGACGCGTCGATCATCTTCTCTTCAAGCTGCGAAAGATTTCCAGGGACAAGGCCTATGAGCAATGGATTAAAGCAGAGAAAGGAAAGGCTACGGTTAGACAAAGAGAGAACATGAAAAGGCACAAGCAAGCCGAATCCGTTCCAGCAAACGCGTTGTCAAGAAAGGACACTGACTGCTGGGAGGTTCAGTCTTTGAAGGAGAAAGGTAAAGTTCATTTGGTGCGACGAATTTCGTCATCATTGTGTACCTGCCTGATGCAATGCTCTTCCTGCATGGCTTGTGTGCACTCCTTCGACTGCACATGCCTAGACTACGCTATCAGGGCTGTAGTTTGTACCCACATCCACGCTGTCAGCATGGCCGAGCCAACACATGAGTCAAGGGAAATAGAAATTGACAACATGTGCACTATTGAAGAGAAACGCGAAGATTTAGCAAATCTGATTCCCGTCAGCAAGGAACAGAAAAAGTGTACCGATTTAGAAGACCAAAGAAGAAATGCGCTAAGTGTAATTGCAGAACTTACAGACGTCATCCAAAGTGCTCCTAATAGCGATACTATTCAAACTGCCCTCCGACACGTATGCTCGGCGATATCAGTGGCAAGGGGACTCACTGTTATTGGTACTGATCACCAGTATTTGCAAACTAAATCTTACCCTGCGAATAAGCTTTCTGAGAGACAGAAGCGCTTCTTTTCCACAAAAAGAAAACGGAAAATGAAAGAAAAGAACTCCCTCCTATCTGAATCCACCGTGCAGAAACTAGAAGACATTGTCCCCTATGTTTGTGCTTTCTGCTTTAAGGAGGATCCGCCCAACAGTGACGGAGATACGATTGACTGGGTGGAGTGTGGCCACTGTAGAGTCTGGATACACACATTATGTGACTATGTTGACGAAAAAACAAACTATGTATGCTGCATGTGTCGTGCTTGAGGCTGCCCTCAATAATTTACACCACCTCCTTTTTATATGTCTTATCAAAAGCTACTTCTCTGACATGGAATGTTTGTTAAAGTTTTGCAAATGTTATCATCTGTGAATGAAATTACAAGGACCTTATTAGTTAGTAGCCGGAAATGACGTCTGCTCTCGCAGGCTAATTAGTTAGTAGTTAGTACTCAGGTGACATTTTGACAAAAATGAAGTGGCCATTTTGTGTGCATCTTAACCATTAAATGGTTAAGATGCACACAAAATGGCCACTTCATTTTTGTCAAAATGTCACCTGAGTACTACATGCAGCATACATAGTTAGTTTTTTGATTTTTTTGGGGGGGTGGGTGATGGGTGGGGGGCAGAAAGTTCACTGCCCCTAGGGCCAAACGTTGAAAAAGAAAAGGCAATACTTTCATGGGGGGTGTCCGGTAAAAATGCAGGGAACCATTGGGTCCTAGTGATTATGGAGCTGCAGGTCAATCAATCTTTATTTTGCCCCTGGAGTAATATTATTATTACTTACAATGGTATTCTATATTTATGTCTTTCATGGAGCAGGGGCTCTCAACAAACCCTTTTGGGCTTAACGGGGAGAGCCCCTGTTACAATGTTTATGATATTAATATACATGGCTGTACATACAATTATGAGTAATGAGTAATTAATTGTTCTTGTGTATTTCAACTAATTAAATTAAAATAAAGAAGTAATAATACAAATAAAAACAGAAATAGTTACGTTTGTAGATATAATTTTTTGATAAGTTTTTTGAATACGCTAAGTGATTTGGAGTTTATAATGGCAGTTGGAAGGTTGTTCCAAATCTGACATCCTTTATATTTAGTGGAATATGTTTTATAATTTGTACAAGCATAGTCTTTGTGGATTTTGGATGACGATCTTGTGTTGTAATTATACAATTCCTTATATTGAGCTTGAAAAAGTCATTAAATGTTATAGGAAGCATTCTATTGAAATGACGAAATGTAAATAAAGCTATTGTTTCATCATTAATTTTATCTATCCAATGGTAGAATAGATAATTGTTTAAACAATGGGCTTGCAGCCCTTCCAGTAGGCTCGATTTCCTCCGCTCTCTCGAGTCTGGTCTTCGTTCCTCCCCGAGAAGAGACCAGCCTTTGGGGGATGAGCGTAGGCTCATTTTCCCGATTACAGCAGCTGGTAATCGAGCCGTATACCCTTCCAGAAAATGATCTACTGTGAGAAAATGATCTACTGTGACACAATGGCCTGGAATCCACCGCCTAATATTCTAGAGTCAAACCTACCAAACACGTATACAGTAGAACCCCGCTAATTAACTCAAACTCCCAAGGGAGACAAAAATAGTTCGAGATAGCGGGGGTTCGAGTTAGCCGATAGTAACTGACTGAAAAACAAGGGCAAGGGGAATGGGTTTGAGTTTGAGATAGCAGGGTGTTCGAGTAAACCGAGTTCAAGTTAGCGGGGTTCTACTGTGTGTCTCGTAAGGAAACAATCCCAGTTATTCACATTTTAATTAAATAATGCTTGATAATTACCTTATTTTAGTCTGCATTGCAGTCAATGTTAAATTAAATTCAGTTACAATGCAGGCTATATAATTCACATATCACCGGCTACCCCCAGGCTGACCAGGGGAATTATTGCAAAAAGGCTGAAGAATTATCTTAATGATTTTACCCAGGGGTAGGGGAATCTTATGAGGAAAGTCCCATAATAACAAGTTCCCTGATTTACAATTTTCCTTAACCAACAATAATGCAATCATATGAAATATTCCCCTTTTCAATCTTCTGAATTTCCTTTTCACTATCCTTTGAACTTCTAACAAAGTCTTGAATTTTCCTCTACCTGGAGGCAAAGATTCCATGCAATCTCCCTGTATATTCCCTGGTATATCTTTGTTGTAGAGCCAGGGTCAACAACAGGGGAAGCAGTTGATAATATTAACATTGTGCATATATAGCCTTGCCTTATAGTTAATTCAAGTAGCAATAATTAATTTAGCGTCTATGTGAAAGCAAAGAGACAGTTTTCATCAGTATATCTGCAATGGCGGATCCAGACCTGTTTATTGCGGACCAGAAATTTCGGCCCTTCAGGCCTTAAATATTTTCGCCCATAAGGGAGGGGGGGGGACCAAGCGGCGGGCCCCCAGGGCCCCTCCCCCAGATCCGCCACTGATCTGCATTTACATAGATAAACCCATGGAGCTATACTTAACATTCAATCAATTTTATTACTTAAAAGAATGAAAATAATTTTTAAATGTATACATCATTTAAAGCAATCGTTGCCTTACATTTAAAAAACCCCGGGATTAAATTTACAAAAGTTTAAAAGGGGAAATAAAACATCGACTCGATTAATTTTATATAAGCTTATAGGCCATTATTTTCTCACTGTCACCGTTGTATACATTCCTATATCTACGGTGTTTTCAGTATATATTATATAAGAGAAAATATACTACCGTTCGTTGTCGATATTGAAGTTGATTCACCACTTGATACACCGAGTACTTGCCGCTCGCCAAAATCAACAGGCGTCACTGGCATACTGGTTACCAGATTTCTCTCTGTCAGAATTTTTAGTGTCCAGTGCATTTTCGGTCTGGGTGACGCGCTGTCTCTAATGGCATGTTGAAATTCCATCTTTATATAACCACGCCGCCATTTGTTTGATTTAAAATCACTTCATATAAAAAAGTCATGAAATGCGACGTACGTATTTCGACGCACGCGCCCGCGAGCCATTCCGCTAGCCATGACCATCAAAAATGAGCAGCATAGATATATTCTATGGGTATGGAGCTTCGCCCTAAGAACGGGCCAAATGGCCCGTTCTTAGGAGCTCCACTATTATTGTGCAAAAATCTTGTATCAGTGCCAGTCGTGTCAATAGGACCAATAGGTATTTTCATGTGCAGAGCCTCGTGCCGTCTGAATCGTCGAGAATCGATAAAATGTATTTCCCGGAATTATACTATTTCTCTCCGGTATACGAAAGATCCTATACTCAATCTCTCAGTTAAATTTATAGCTGCAACAACTTGCCACGGAACTAACAGTTCAAATGTGGTACCATTTTCACCAAAAATAATGAAAGAAAATTACATACCCGTAACACATAGTCGAAACAATTTTCTTGTCCCGGACTGCCGTCTTGCAAATTATATACTGCATCGAACAAGCTAAGCATATGTGATTTCCTATGCAGATATGTGCATGGAAAAGACTAAATTATCTCCAAACCAGATAGATAAATCCTAGCTCAACAAATTCAATACTGCGGCCGAAAATAGGAAGCGCAGTGATAAAATATGTATGCAACATTTCCCAGGAACATTTTGTTCATTTCATTTCGTTTGTTCGTAATTTCGTTTGCCTTGTATGGGATGGAGAAAACCTCAATCGATTCCATATTCCACTGTAGGTATCCTTAAAAACATACTCAAAGTAAAATAGGTTTAAAGCCAACCATAGATTAGGCAAAACAAAAACATGGCAAAAATGTATCCTGACACGTACGACATGTAACATGAGTTTTAATTCCTGTTTATAATATTATCCGTTCCGTCAAAGCACGCAAAGTTTTTTCTTCGCCCTTGAGTCCAGATGAAAAACACGTGCTTCCTTTGCCATACAAGGTCCCTTCCACATACCGTAAAACTCCATGTATAAGCCACACCCGTAGATAAGTCGCACCCCCAATTTGGAAGCTCAATTTTGGGGGGGAAAAAAAGAGAAAGTTGCGTTTGGTAAACAAACAAGTACAGTTTCAGAACACTAAATGACAAACTTTCACATTTATTAACTCTTTATACGGTCAAATCTTACTTGTCATACCTGTCATACGCTCGAGATCACCATGTCTTGAACTTAAAATGCTCTTTTGTTTTGATTTTTTCTGCATTGTTGTTTCAAAACACGTTCAAATGAAATGTACGAAGCGATAGCTTGGTAACCAAGCATTTACAAGTAGAGAGAAGTCTGGGCACCACATCGTGGGATCGTAAGAGTTTGCATAATTTCGTGTATTCGGTGGTGCGAGGATCTTTTGAGATGTTTGGGAACTTTCAATAGCGGAAAACTTGAAGCAGGACAATAATTCAAAAATCCAGTGGATAAAGTTACCGTGCAAGAAGTAAAAAACATTGAAATGGTCGGCCTACTCGGCCATTTACCATGCAACTTGAAAGAACCATGGATTGAAAAGAACTACCGAGGAACAAGATTTGCCGATGAAAGTTTTTGACACAAACAGCTCCTTCAGCAACTACTGGTCATAAATGCAAATGCAATGATTAACAACAACATACTTTCTGTTTGTTATATGTTTATTCAGTAACATCTTAAGATATTTTTATGAATATTAATTAGGCCGCTGAGAATCCCAATCGCAGATGGTGCTGTAGATAAGCCGCACCCTTTTGAGCCCAAATTTTGAGTAAAAAGGTGCGGCTAATATCATGGAGTTTTACGGTAATCAGTGTACATAAATTGCAATAAATACTGTGTCACTCTCACGCACGCCGGTACCTTCGCGTCCCGTCTTCGCATGTGGTCATGTTACGGGCAGCAACAAACGTTCTTGAAAGAAATGTAAGAGATAAAAGAGATAAGGCGATAAAATAAGGTGGAATTCATAAATGCGTCTAACACAGTAGAAAAACGAGGATTGGAGGCAGATTTACACGTCCGATTACCAAACGGAAGACACTTTCCTTCGCAACTCCAATATGGCGCGGCGCGTAAATTTTGTGGGTTAACAAGCTTTCGTCTCTAACTTTTGATTGACGCATAGAACAATGCCCAAACTTGGCCGAGACGTAGAGAATAGGAGTATGGGTTAGACAACGCCAAAAAACGGTTTTTTTCTCTTTTTTCTTCGTGACTTTTCGTTCTCGACCAATCAAATTCATCCATTTAATTGAAATTAACAATCTGCCATTTTTAATGACTTTTGCCGTTGGCCTGCCTACCTTTTAGCCGGACCATTACTTAATATCACAGACATTGCAAAATCTCTTCAAGTCACGGTTAGACATGATCTATGTGACCCCATCGAGTAATCGTGCTTATTTATAAATCTGCGGGTCTCAGCAAGTTTCTGTTTTTTTCTGCGAGTCTCAGCAAGTTTCTGTTTTTCTCAGAAAGTACACGGAAAAGAAATGTATTTCACACAAAACAAACAGGACAATACCATAGAATTCCGAAAGTAATGCCCCCCCCGAAAGTAACGCCTCCCTGAAAGTAACGTTAATTTTTTACCCTTCTATTAAACCCCGAAAGTAACGGCCCCCCCAAAAGTAACGATCCCCTGAAAGTAGCGGCCCCTTCAAAAATGTTACCATTCAAAAACAATAAAATCTTATTTAATTTAACGTTTCAAGTAATGCGGTATATGGCAAAAAATATATAAATACAACTGAATAGTGAACTGAATAACTTAATTGAAAAAAAATTGCCTCCCATTAATTTACAGCGAATACCAAACAACCATCTCCTACTTTAGAACATGCAATGAAATAACTAGAACGTGAAAAACCTTTGTCTCTAATACTACACCAAGTTCATTCCAAATAACTGTCTCTATTACAATTAAATAACTGGAACGCGAAAAATATGTTACGCGTCCTCTTTGTGTAAAACGGCTGCTGAATTACAAACGTTTTTTTAACCGTCCAAAGGAATGGCTACCCGAAAGTAGCAGCTACCCAAAAGTAACGGCCCCTTTGGCCTGCTAAATCCGAAAGTAACGGGGGCCGTTACATTTGGAATTCTATGGTATTCATAAAATGTCATTTAATTAGTGGAATCTAAGTGGAACCTCTGTTCTTTAGTTGGAGGGGGATCTCTTGCCGACTTAGGTTTGGGTGAGGTATATTACAGTTATCCCTTTATATCTGCAAAGTGCGATAATCGTTACCCAATATGGCCTAAGGGGCCGCTAGTTTTTAATATCACCCTCACTGCCGTCAAAATCTGCACAGAAACAGGAACGACTACTCAAGAATTTCTCAAAGTACGATATACAGTACCGCTCCATTTGCATTCCCTGTATCCGTTCCATCTCCGTTCCATCTCCGTTCCTTAGTTCTTCTTGTGCGGGAATAAACCAAACATTCGGTAATTGTGAACAAGAGCTCCCCGAGCAATACATTACAACACAATCAACCATTTCTTCGATCGTATCACCAAATCTGGAATGTTTATGAACGCAAATGAGCAAAACGAAAAACACTCAAATTCGATCGCCCTATAATGCATTGCAAACCCCATGTGGCACTATTTAACAACAACTCGGATTCGTTATTTGCTAAACAATTACCGCAATCTGTCAATGAAAAATAGGATTAGAAGTCGAACTGAGACTAGTACCCATGACGACGCAGACGCCTGGTTGTTTTTATATTCGCTCGAGCTGTTTTCGATGAAAGCAAGGGATTTCTCGATTGTTTTGGAAGGTAAATAGCCTGAAAATAGCCTACAAAGTTTCTAGAAATCTTGGAAATCGATAGGAATACCTGTATTAATTAAAAGTTTAAGCAAATCTTTCAGTATTGTGCGGGATTTTTCGGATTTTTAGGAATTGGGCGGGTTTGACCGAGCCCTGTTTATAGCGTTCCCTTAGCGTTCTCTTAGCGTTCCTTCCTTTTCCACTTTGATTTCCACTTGCGTTCCCTAGTGTTCTCTAGCGTTCCGATAACGCGTTCCCTGTTAGGTTAATTTCTGAGCGGTACTGTAAAATTCATTGTAACAAAATAATTGGTCGATATTCTGTGTGATCAATCAGATGTGAATTTGCCACGCCGCTGAATGCAAAAATTGTTAAGACAAGATTTTACCTACAAAAGCGAGGTGGTTTCATTCGACAGAAAAGTGGAGAAAATAATCCATGAACTCTTTCTCGTCCCCAGGGCTCCCCCGGGCCCAGGTGGAAAAGATGGACTGGACTCTGGACTGGACTGTCGTCTAACTTGCAAATTTTGATAACAAGTCTCAAACTTATAAATTAAACACTTTGCACTAACCATGGTGTCTCTGGGTTTGTGATTGTGGTATCATTCATAAATGATTTTGATGTTTGCAGGCTCAGTTTTTATGTTCTCAAATGCTGGTAACTTTCTCTGATGTACTGCAGTAACATGAAAACAATAAAATGCATACAAGTTTTGTGGCATGATGTGGGCCGTACTTTGACAAGGTTTTGACGCCATCACAGAAGAAAAAACAATCTTTGGAGCAGAATGCAAAATACGAGCAAGAGCTTCAAAAGCAGTCATTCTTGCCATTGTGGCAGCAAAATAGGCCTCGGCTAAAGTACATGTATGTGAATTATGCAGTTCCACATGGCCGACTGCTGTCAATATAGTGCTATGATTTGCGAGATTTGTTGTATACTGTAACATTATGAAAATTCCATTTACTCTTTGTTACCACTCCTTAAAATAATTACATTCTGCAATTTTGAAAGGGTAAGTATGTTCCGGCTGACGAGTTGTCGAAAAAAACTAATATGGATCACTGTTGGCCTAATGGTTAGCGTGTTGGACTCCGGATTTGAGCCCTGGTCATGATCACTACCGATAAAATTGTTTTTGATTTGTTTGAATTTAACAGCCAAAAACTTCAACCGAATCTTTCTCGAAAATGCTATCATAGAAATTACAGTGGAACCCCATTAATCCGACCACCAGCGGGCCAGCAAAATCTGGTCGTATTAACGGGGTGGTCATATTAAAGGGGTTCTTAAATAAGAAAATGACTGAGAGAACAGTTCGGGACAAAAGAAAGTGGTCGTATTAACGAGGTGGTCGTATTAACAAGGTGGTCGTAAGGCGGGGTTCCACTGTATTTAAAATCAGGACACCTAAAGACAATTATATTAACGACGTGCATTTACCATGGACCATTTTGAAAATGAACAGCTAGATTTAAAGAAAATCGACGATATGTAAAAATGGCAGTGACATCACCATGTTGCTATAGTAACTCCCATCTCGATGAAACTCAGTTCGTCTTGAATTTCAATTTTTATCTTGGAAAAGTAGGATACTCGATTTCCTGGTTTATTTGTTTCATCTTTGTATTTTGTGTTCAAAGGTATCACCGCTGAAAAATGCGATAGAGCCACCTTAACCGCATACCAAAAATGTCTAAGCCCTTGCTTCGAAGTTCAAGTCATGGTGGTGCTTGGCTATTTCTGGGGGGGGGGAAGGTAAAAACTGTAGAAAACAATATCTAAGTAGCTGTTGTTTCGAATCATGATTGTGATTCACAACTGCTGAAAAAAGACGCTTAAAAAGTAACGTATTTAAGAAAAAGCCATAGTGGTCATTGTGTTGAGTGTCCACACAGTAAATAAATTTGTACAGTAAAAGAAGCCTTTTCTCTTTCCCCTATCAGATTGTCACAGCTATAATTAACAGGCTATGGGAAACAGTCTTCATTTAATTGACTGAATTTATCTTTGATAGGTGACCCTTCCTTCAGAGGAGTATTTACGATTTGTTTTACGCCTTCTTTTGGTGCCATATTACCTGATTGGAAAGTTTACATTAAAGTGGCTGTTTCTTAATTACTGGGTCGGAGGTGTTGTTCTCATCTACTGCATTCTTATGACCCTGGTTGAGTGTTCTAAGTTAAAGTGGCTTTTAATGTTTGGAGGTTGGAGGTGAGCTGGATTGTATTTAACAATCATACCTTAATGTAAAAAAGCTGAATTATATTTTGATGACTGTATGTCATCATTATCAGATTCAAATGCAACAGACAGTATGAAGTTTATTTACTAGATTTTATGCAAAATTTACATGTTTGTATTTTATAAAATTATGAGTTATTACATGCAGACATTTTTAATTTTTTTCACTATTAAAATTAGAGATTAATAATTAATCTCTAATTTTAATAGTGAAAAAAATTTACAATGACTGCATGTAACAACTCAATAATTATTA
The DNA here is from genome assembly GCA_029204205.1 of Desmophyllum pertusum. Classification (NCBI taxonomy): domain Eukaryota; kingdom Metazoa; phylum Cnidaria; class Anthozoa; order Scleractinia; family Caryophylliidae; genus Desmophyllum; species Desmophyllum pertusum. Next base: position 2,320,634 of record MU825877.1, read on the forward strand.
TTGTAATCAACTTCCCTTAAATTTGATAATGCATTCATCAAAATTTTCTTGACCTTCTGTTATTTAGAATTTGTTGGTAAGTAAATTGCAGAATGCAATTATTTTTTTCAGGCTTTCTTTTCACAACTGCTTAAGGTCACTGGCTCAAAACTGTTTATAGCCCTTGTGCTTTGATTGATCACTACTGCCATAGGGACTATATTGTTGATGTTAAAATAATGGTATCAAATGAATGCAATTATTACAATTATTGTTAAACAAATTATAATCATCTGCTTGACATAAAAGGTTGCCATAGTAACAGTATAACCCGTATAAACTACCCTTAATTTTAGCTTTAAGTGCTTATAACTAAAAAACGAGCATGATGACCCCGTTTTTTATTTTTGAAAAATAATCAGCACACTACAATACAACTTTTTGCAAAGTTTAAAAAAAAATATCGGGTAAGTTCAGAGCCACTTTAAATTTTTAAAACATTAAGGTGGCTCTGATCCTATCCAACATAATTTTTTTAAACTTGGCAAAAAGTTGTAAAGCATGCTGATCATTTTTCAAAAATAAAAATTGGAGGTCACCTTGCTCGTTTTTAGTGCAAAGTGCACGAAGTGCAATCTGCAGTATTGGTATGAGTTGGGAGATCAGATTCACTAATCATGTCGGCATGTAAGGAAGTCAGACTCTATGGTGTAAACTAATCGATAATCAATCGATATTAATTAATTTAAAATAAAAACTTCCAGGGGAAGGGGGCGGACGCAGAACGTGTCACATCACCCTACTTGAATTCATTCAATTTTTTTTTTTTTTCGGACGACCCAATGCTCTCCTTGTGGTAGCTTTATCTAGAACAAGGTGCCTGCATTTAACTCATTCTGTGAAGATCTGTAGTGCAAATTACTACTTCGCAATCATCAATTTTTTTTTTACACGGGATATATACAATTTACCTTTAATTACAAAAAATGTGAAACTATTTTGTATTCGCTATTCGCAAATCCGCACTCTCTCCGCTCCGATCACAAAAGTTAAGCCCTGTTCGCCGCGCGAAAGCTTCTCCTTTTTCCTTTTCTTTCACGCTAATACGGTTTATTTATTTCTTCAAATTTATTTCTTGGCTCAAAGGACGGAAAAACAGACAAATGAAAGCAAATAAATTAGATGAGCATATATCATTTTAATGGAGAAATAAATCGTAAAAATCAGACATCCAAACCACCGTCATACTAAGCTCGATTTACGCCGCTCTCTCGAGTCTGGTCTTCGTTCCTCCACGAGCGTTCTGGCACCACAATGATGATTTAGATGAAATCCCAGATAAAATTTATCACACAACTCTACCGACTGTTTTGTGTATTGTATAGTACATGCATGTCGAACGTCCAAATGGATGCCGTGTGCGGTATTTTAATAATAAAAATTGTAGTGGCTCAGCACAAACTTTCCATGATTTCATGTCGGTTGAATTACAAAGATATCACAGTCGATCTCTAAAGCCTGCTTTTTAATATCACCCTCACTGCCGTCAAAATAATCTACACAGAAACAAGTACAAATACCTCAAGAATTTCTCGAAGTACGAATGGCATATGGCTTATTTTTTTTCACTGATGCAAATTAATCGGAGTTACTAAAACGCGGAAGCACCCAAAATGAACCAAAACGACCCACAACCACCAAGAAAACGATCCAAAACAATCAGAAATAACTTAGGCTCGATTACCAGCCGCTGTTTGGGAAAATGAGAACTGCTCGGGAAAAAGAGAGCGGCGGAAATCGAACCAAGAAATAACTTTGATAGTCGATGAACACTTTCTCGTCCCCAGGGCTCCCCTGGGGCCAGCTGGTAAATAGAATGGAACTCTGGACTGGACTGGACTGTCGACTAACTTGCAAATTTTGATAACAAGTCTCAAACTTATAAATTAAACTCTGCACTAGCCTTGAGTCTCTGGTTGAGTTATAAGCACTGAAGGCTAAAATGAAGGGTGGTTTATACAGGTTATATTGTTGCTATGATAACCTTTTATGTCAAGGAGATGATAAAAACTTGGCATTCGTTTGATACCATTATTTTAACATCAACTGATATAGGATGGCAGTAACAATCAATCAAAGCACAAGGCCTGTAAACAGTTACCAGCCACCTAGATGATTTTGAATTGAAATTTACAACTGCATGGCGATTCGAGACAATGGAGATGCATAATGAGAGCAACAATCCACTAGCGTGAAACTCAGCGCAATATTTACCTGAGTTGAGGCTAAAAATTGACAGCCTTAGAACGTTTCAATGAATTTGAAACTCGGACATTGCATTGGATATTGATTAATCTCCTTGAGGTCTAAGTTAGAAAAAAAATTCGCTTTTTAATTTGTGACCATTTTAATAAGTTTAGGGTCAATTTTTTATAAAAAGCGAAATAACACTCCAAACCAGTTCATATTCAAGCCAATGTTTCTAAAAATCAAATGGAACAATTTCCCTGAGAATTTTACTCAAGGTAATTAGATGGTATACAATTATTCATTTAAGACCAAAATGTTATTCCATCAAGCCTTCTGGACATACTTTTCAATAACATTTCAAAATTGTTTTTGTTTTTTTTGTATTTTAACGCCTTAAGAGTCATTGTCTGAGAAAGTGTTCCAGGTGTTGGAAATGGGGTCAACCGATTTTGATGAAACTTGGTAAAGAAGTTGGCCTTGATGAGATATTCCAAAAGCCACTTTGGTTTTGTTTTTTGACTTTTTATTTAAAAAGTTTCAGGGGGGGGTCCCATTTGGCGCCTCCGAATCATTGAAAATCCTGTTTTTGAAGGGGCAAGTTTGGATTAGTATAAAACCAAACAAACAAAACCTATTGACTAATTAATTGTATGGTGTGTTTCTACTATAAATACTCTTTCAGTTCATATGTGCGGATTCGGCACAAAAGGTTCTGGCAGTGTGGGGTCTGGGACGATTTTTGGCCAAATTTTGAAGAGAAAACCACTACCCAAAATTGCCAAATTTTAGAAGTTCATATTTTTTAACTGCCCAATTGGCCCCATTTATTTTTTAGGTGCTTTAAAGACCCATTTTGCAGCACACCCTCACGAAATTTGCATATTGTCAAAAGCCAAAATTTAACACCCATACTAGCTTTATTTATATTTAAACACTTCAGTTTGCTTTAGTGAGGCCTAATCTATTTATAAAATATTTGAAAAGCAGTAATTGTGTGAGTAAACACTACTTTATACTTTTAAATTGTCTTAGATCAGTGCTCACAAAACCAACTTTTGTTTCACTTAAAACAAAAATATGCATTCAATACAGCAACTTAGAACACAAATAACTAATAGGATGGTGTGTTAGTTATGTACTGACACTTTTTCCAAATGTAGCCATGCCTACTTGAACTTACCTAAGCCCTTGGCTTGGCCCTTGGCTTAAAGGAAACTGATGTCTTTATGGTAAATGTAATACAAATAAATAGCCATATTCCAAAATCAAGCGAGTAAAACCATCCTATGGCCAAATCATATTACCTGGCGATCAGTTTATTCTGTATTTGTTTACAGATGAGTCCATAATAGTCCAATATAATGAAGAATGCTTTCTGAAGCCGTTGACTTGTTTGGCAGTTTTGTCTCCTATCGAGCTTTTCGGGACTACTCGTCATTGGATGTAAATAATTAAACACAGTTAGAAGTCCATATGATATGCAGATTTTCTCCAGGGGTAAAACAGATGTCCTTACATCGGATTTAATACCATACATATGTAGAAGACAAAAAAGTCCAAGCTTTATATCCTTGCCCTTTCAGATCCTTTCAATACGTCTATGTTTATCTGCCATTTTGGATGTGGTCGCAAGAGAACTGGGTGGAGAGTAGTCTCAGTCTAAAACAATATGCACGCAATTTATTTATTTTTATAGGAGCATATTACCCTCCTATATTTTAAATCTTTATTATCAACTAAACAGAAATACAATAAAAATTAATTGTATATTTCTTTGACGTGTTGGCATATAATTTTTGCTTTAATTTTGATGCATTGACTCAAACACCTACATTTCGTGACTCTTTTTGGGGGGTTGCATTTCATTAGACCGGTCTCGGAACAATTGCATAAAGCAACGTTTTTATCTCCAGTCCTCCAAATCAGTGGCATGGCTGAGTAATATACCGTAATCTGATGCAGATGCTGCAGATTACGGTATATTACTCAGCCATGCCACTGATTTGGAGGACTGGAGATAAAAACGTTGCTTTATGTAATTGTTCTGAGACCGGTCTAATGAAATGTAATCCCAAAAAAGAGTCACGAAATGTAGGTGTTTAAGTCAATGCATCAAAATTAAAGCAAAAATTATATGCCAACACGTCAAAGGAATATACAATTAATTTTTATTGTATTTCTGTTTAGTTGATAATAAAGATTTAAAATATAGGAGGGTGATATCGCTCCTATAAAAATAAATAAATTGCGTGCATATTGTTTTAGACTGAGACTACTCTCGACCCAGTTCTCTTGCGACCACATCCAAAATGGCAGATAAACACACACGTATTGAAAGGATCTGAAAGGGCAAGGATATAAAGCTTGGACTTTTTTGTCTTCTACATATGTATGGTATTAAATCCGATGTAAGGACATCTGTTTTACCCCTGGAGAAAATCTGCATATCATATGGACTTCTAACTATGTTTAATTATTTACATCCAATGACGAGTAGTCCCGAAAAGCTCGATAGGAGACAAAACTGCCAAACAAGTCAATGGCTTCAGAAAGCATTCTTCATTATATTGGACTATTATGGACTCATCTGTAAACAAATACAGAATAAACTGATCGCCAGGTAATATGATTTGGCCATAGGATGGTTTTACTCGCTTGATTTTGGAATATGGCTATTTATTTGTATTACATTTACCATAAAGACATCAGTTTCCTTCAAGCCAAGGGCCAAGCCAAGGGCTTAGGTAAGTTCAAGTAAGCATGGCTATATTTGGAAAAAGTGTCAGTACATAACTAACACACCATCCTATTAGTTATTTGTGTTCTAAGCTGCTGTATTGAATGCATATTTTTGTTTTAAGTGAAACAAAAGTTGGTTTTGTGAGCACTGATTTATTATTTTTAAGGCAATTTAAAAGTATAAAGTAGTGTTTACTCACACAATTACTGCTTTTCAAATATTTTATAAATAAATTAGGCCTCACTAAAGCAAACTGAAGTGTTTAAATATAAATAAAGCTAGTATGGGTGTTAAATTTTGGCTTTTGACAATATGCAAATTTCGTGAGGGTGTGCTGCAAAATGGGTCTTTAAAGCACCTAAAAAATAAATGGGCCAAATATTTCTCAATTGATTTTCATTCTACTTACATTAGGGTAACTCCTGACACAAGTATCAATTTTAGCCAATTGGACAGTTAAAAAATATGAACTTCTAAAATTTGGCAATTTTGGGTAGTGGTTTTCTCTTCAAAATTTGGCCAAAAATCGTCCCAGACCCCACACTGCCAGAACCTTTTGTGCCGAATCAGCACATATGAACTGAAAGAGTATTTATAGTAGAAACACACCATACAATTAATTAGTCAATAGGTTTTGTTTGTTTGGTTTTATACTAATCCAAACTTGCCCCTTCAAAAACAGGATTTTCAATGATTCGGAGGCGCCAAATGGGACCCCCCCCTGAAACTTTTTAAATAAAAAGTCAAAAAACAAAACCAAAGTGGCTTTTGGAATATCTCATCAAGGCCAACTTCTTTACCAAGTTTCATCAAAATCGGTTGACCCCATTTCCAACACCTGGAACACTTTCTCAGACAATGACTCTTAAAACTTCACCTGAAATGTTCTCAAAAACGCTCTCAGACGCTCTTTGCAGACCTTAAGACAAGTATGTCAGGTCAAAGATCCAGAGAGCGTTTTCCAAACGAATGTCTTGATGACAAGTAATTCAGTCTAATGTAAAATGGGGGATGACGTCATTACGTTGCTATGGTAACTCCAATTTCAATAAAACGTACTCATCTGAAACTTTAATCTTTCTCTAGTACAGCTGTAACGATTGGTATTCTGTAAGATTATTTATGGTGGTACACCATTTTCTCAAAGTTGAAAGGTATCGTCACTCCAAAACCTGATCGAGCCACCTTAAGTTGCATACATAATGGTCTTTCATATATTAAATCTTTCACCCGCAGTTCAAATATAATATATTTGAACTGCGGGTGAAAGATTTGATATACGAAAGACCATACATGTAGTTATATATTAATTCTCAAAAGCAAATTAAACTATTTTTAATTTATTTATTTTTCACACAGGGAACTACCAACATTGTGTGCCAGGATTACAACAACAGCTTTCATGAATGGATTATTCCAGCTTGTCCTTTGGCAATTTTTGCCCACTTTCATTTGTGACATTGCATTTTACTGGATGTTGTTTTTGGCGCCATACTCTGCATGGCATTGCTTTAAAGCTCGCTTGGCTGAAGGTGAAGGTGACAGTAATCCAACAAGAGACTTTCTTTTGTGGCTGTGGAGAAAGGCCAAGATGAAGTTTCAACACCTGCGCATACAAAGACGCTTTTAATTCTCACTCAGAACAGAACATTTTGTTTGACACATATTGATTATTTTTTAGTTTTCATTTTAGCATTCTTAATGTTCTTATCAGTTTTAGACTGGAAACTTCCTGTTTTCGTGTACTAATACCCAGGAATTTTATTTAACATGATAGAGTAGAATTATTTGTAATGAGCAAGGTCATTGTTCCAGTTGGGAAAGAGAACATGCGACACCGGTGCAGGTTGGTTGTGCAATAATTATTATTGCAAGAGTGTCAGTTGACATTTTATCTGATTTTTACAAATATTGATAAATGTCACAAATATTGCTAATTTTGTAACAGAAAGAAATAATTAAAAGTGTTAGTTTAATATCTTTTTACTTGTATTATTGTGGCCTTATGCACCTACTGGCACACCTTATGACATCGGTGCATGTGAGTTTTATTCAAGTCACAATTAGCCTGTGTACATAGAAGCCAATGATTTAATATATATATTAATAATTATTGTTCTTTTAGTGGCTCCATATATTATATGCTTCTGGTAGTATAGTTAATAAATAAATCAATTGAAACAGTTCATCCTTTGCCCAACTGATCTTAAAATATGATTCTCCTCACTGGTTTCCATGTTTCTTGTGGTACTAGCTGGGAGAATTTTCATTTGACTACAAAACTTGGAACCCCGCTTTACAGACCCGCTTATTATGGACAGTTTTGTTGGTCCCGACGAAAAGCTCATATATTTTCTCTTACATTAACCCGCTTAATACGGACACCAGTTAATACAGACATGGACACTTTTCTGTGACCTGGGTGACACGCTTTCATACAAAGTTAACCTCGCTTTATGGACACTGGTTATCTGTGCATTGTATGTTTTCATTTGTCACGATTATGTGCTAATTGTACCCTGTTAGAAAATGAAAGCATTTTTATTTTATTACTAGTACAGTGTGACATGTTTGACAACTGTCTTTCTTCCGGTGTTTGACCCTTGTAGACCTTAAAGGAGAAGGTCACTCCAGAAAACGCTTTTTTTTCTCACTACCATTAAAAAGTAAATTTGAAGATTAATTACTGACCATAGTTTGAAGTTCAAAAGAGCCTCATAACCTCATGAAATTGGCCTTCAAAGTGTCGAAAAATTTGACTACGGCTGCCGCCATTTTAAAGAATACTCAGCAACCTGGCCACTTAATTGTGACATCATTCCGTGCAACCTGAATTGGCGGGAAGCGCTGTGAGAGTTTGACTAGCCATTTCTTGGTAAGATCTTTTCAATTAACGGCAAACTGTTACAACAGTTTGGAGCTGCTCGCAGCACTTCCCGCCAATTCAGGTTGCACGAATGACGTCACGATTATCCGGCCAGGTTGCTGAGCAGTCTTCAAAATGGCGGCGTCGTAGTCAAATTTTTCGACACTTTGAAGGGAAATTTCGCTAGGTTATGGCGATCTTTGGAACTTCAAACTACGGTCACTAATTAATCTTCATATTTACTTTTTAATGGTAGTGAGAAAAAACATGCGCTTTCTGGAGTGACCTTCTCCTTTGAAGTTCTCTGCTCACTGTGCTCACACAAAAGTTTCAGTTCCTTGGCCTTTTACTGCAGTCATTGCTTGTAGCCTTCTTCCTCTTTGACGTCCTTTGCCTGCTACATGTGTCTGTGACGTTTATTCCGAGAGCCTGCTTAATACGGACACCCGGATAATACGGACACTTTTGCATGTCCCCTTGGTGTCCATATTAACCTGGTTCCACTGTAGTACATTAACAAGAACTTTCTCTTGGTAATCATTGATGTTTTGATAACTCTAGGGTGTTGTTTGTTTACACAATCATGTTAATTTTGTTTGAAAATTAAAACTAATATTTTTTTTGTTGATAAAGTTATTTGAATGAGTTGCCACATGTGTAACATACAAACAAAATTCCTTCGAGTCTTGTAAAGTTTAACATGAAATGCAGCTTGTACAATATTATATATCTTATTAACCAAGAGCGAGGGCTGTACTGGGACAATATCGGTCATAGGTCTTACACACAAGGTCCGTACAAGAGACAGAGAGCAAGCTTGGTTGACTTGGTTAATAAGAGATTTATTACCGTATTTACCCTCGGATAGACTGCACCCCTAACTTTGGCCGTATTTTTCCATCATAAAAGTGTGGCCTATCCACGGGTAAATACGGTACACAATTTGTGATTAAAAGTAAGCCATAACAATGTAAGAAACTTTACCCGGTCCCAGACTGGCATTGGCTGATTTTAGTTATTGCCCCTCTCAACTGTCTTAGTCATTAAATAACTATCTATTAGGTAATCTCATGGGTCCTCATGGGGCCAAGTAAACTTTAGGATTAATATTGCATGTTTTCACAAATTTGCTGAAATTGGCCAAGACATGTAGTGATGAGGACAATTTGCAAATTCTGAAAACACGAGTGATAATTTTACGAGGAATCATGCGATTACTTGTTAATAACATACATAGGTCGATCTTCGGCAATCTTTGGGAGACTACCAGGAAATATTTGCTGATCTTCTAATCATGTTCAAAAATCTTCGGAGTTCCCTTGGTCCCGGCAAAATGCTCATACATGTATATTCTCTATAAAGAAAACCTCTATAATACGGACCCTCTCTAATACAGACACTAAATCACGGCCCCAGAGAGCAAATTCATATATTTATGGACACTCAAGTCATGACAGTTTGTATTCTTATAGTACACTCAACAAAATTACTCGTTTCTGATTGGACGAGAGCAGTACAATTAATCCCAAATTGTACTCTGAAGGAGTACCTATTAGGTTTCTATGGTAACAATGATTTCCGAAGATCGTCCGAGGATTTCCGAAGAGTGCAAAATTCACCAAAGGCATCCGACGATTTCCGAAGATGACACAAACCCTTCCGAAGATTTCCGAAGATGACCCGAAGCTTTCCGAAGTTTTCCGAAGATGACCCGAAGATTTCCGAAGATTTCCGAAAGTCAACCGAAGATTTCCGAAGATTTCCGAAAGTCACCCGAAGTCCTCCGAAGATTTTCGAACGTGATCGGAAGGTCAGCAAATATTTCCGATAGTCTCCCGAAGATTGCCGAACGCGGTATGCAACTGTTACAACAAATTTTTTCTCATTTTGTTGAATGTACTATAAATAAAAAATAGCACGACCTTCTCGTACAATTAGTGATTAATGGATACTTGTGATGTTTTGAAAGTTCTCAAATTGAACTCGCCGAAGCGGCTCGTTCAATTTTGAGAACTTTCAAAACATCACTCGTACCCATTAATCACTTTATTGTACTCGAAGTCGTGCTATTTCCTATACAAATTTTATACAATTTCCTGTTTGTGGTTACAGATTTTGCATACAATAAAAGTACGGTAATAAATAATGGTAATAGGACTGAGTGGAGTCCAATTCGGTCTGTAATCATACGAGTGATTAACAAAATCGGACGACCGCGCTTCACGGGAGTCCGATTTGTTAATCACGAGTATGATTACAGACAGAATTGGACGACACGAAGTCCTGTTACCAATTAATCAAAACTATAACAAAATTTGAGGAAAAGACGTTAAACGTGAATAAAAACATAATAATCAAGTTTGTTTTTGACCGAGATGCATGCACGAGCAAAGGACAGCGCGCGCAAATGACGCGTACTGTCCAATTACACTGTCCAATTACAAGCATGACGTGTAAACTGTCCTATTACATGTACATCGTCCAATTACAAGCATGACGCGTACACTGTCCTATTAGTGCTCAAATCGCGCCTGCTGATAACCAATCAGATTCGAGAATTTTGTTATAGTTTTGATTATTACTTTTATTGTATGCACAATGGGACAATTGATTAAGTCACATTGTGTACTTTGATCTGTAACCACAAACAGGAAAAATATTGTATTGAATACGAACTGTCAAGACTTGACAATTATTGTTTCAATCAGTTTATCGCCATTTATCATCGAGCTTTCTTATTATTTGAAGACTCCCAAGTTGATTTCTCTGCTGTCCATCTTTTTCTATCTCAAAATTATTATTATTAAGCCTCATGCAAAAGTAACTACACAGCCAAGTGGAGTGCGTGTTTAATATGATCAAAATTCTATAAATAATTGACATCTATATTTACTAATGTGGCTCTGTCAACATTTGTTGCTGTATAAAATATGAAAACATTATACAAATACTTGAAAGATTGATTCTCACTCTTTATATGTGCTCTGGTAGGCTGTTTTATAACCTATCATTTAACCACAATAAAATATAATGGCATTATGCCTGATGTTGCTGTATGATAAAATACAGTTCAGCTGCAGGAGAGCATGTGCCACATCAATAAATTATTAGGCTTACGTATTGATTTGGTTTTGATTTTTCGGAAAGTTGTTGGAATGTAAGCTAATAGCTCTTGAGGTCTGTAAATAGCTCTTCAGATGCTGATAGATATTCGTTCAATATCGTTAGCTGGAATCTTCGAGTCTACTTCTTCGCCGCAAATACGGAAAACAACGTCAGTGTTGTAAGGTATTTTCAGGGACGCGCAGTACGAGTTCCATATCCAGCCGGTCCCACCTCGCTCTAGTAAAGATACAGAGACCTGCGGACTGTAGCCGAACACAGCCCACGCCATACCAACGGTACGACTTCTTTGATGCGAAAACAGCAATGCTTCACATTTCTGCCGGTCGAGAGAAACCCCTGCGCATTCCCTGAAATCCCCGTATAGCTGTCTTCCTCCGTTCAATTGAATCACATCCCAAGTCCCAGTTGAGGAGAGTATCGTTCTGATCTGGTTCAACTGCGAAAAAGACAGTTTTCCTGAAATCCATGAAGGTACAACTGCCTCTGGAAAACTTTGCAAGAAGCCGCGACTAAAGCTTTGAATGAATTTGTCATGGTCACTCGGTTTTATGACGGCGCTATGATTTGAAATATTTTCATCCAGCTCGACGTTTGCGTTGCAGAATACAACTCGACTGTGAAACAACTTCTCTGCAAGGTAAACTTCTTTTCTACTCAGATATTCTCTAAGCAGGCGAGCCTTGATTTCAGTCTCTGTCATGCTATTCTCGTGTTCAATGTGGTTGGTGGTGAAAGAGTTCGTAGAGATCTGCTTGGTTCTTGTTTGGATCCATTTGGAGCCGTCTTCGCTTCTTGTCACAGTTCCTGACCAGCATTTGACCTCGATACAAAAGATTCCATCAGCGCTGAGCACCACTACGTCGATTTCTCGTTTCCTTGCTTGATATCTGTCTGGAATCCTCAGGCAGCAAAACAAAGATGAACTGTCAAGTCCGCTCTTCAAACGCAACGAAGACGCAAATGAAAGTTCGGCGTTGCGACCAGCTTTAACGCGTTCCTCTTCTAAATGTTCTTGTGGATTTGCAGCTTGGTTGGCCTGTTCTAAACGCTTGGAAATCTCAAACATATCTCCATATAACCGGAACCTTACAGTTTTCTTCCTGTGTGAAAGAAAGCAGGTCTGCTGTACGATCCTTTGTGCAGTGTTTTTCAAAAGAAACTTTTTTCTCAGCATAATGACGCAACGCAATGTTTATGATTGCCTTGTAACCTGGAATGCACTCTGGGAGATTTTCTCGCTTGGACCCAACTCCTCTCGTCACAATAAAAGCGGGTCACTTGCGGGCCACACGCAACCTCGTTCCCAGGGTCTACTCCGCTTTCAAGATGGCGGCTGGGCGCGGAGAAGACCCCTGGTACGCTGTGAAATACTCCACGAATCGTGGAGTATTTTGTCGTCTTCGCTACACTTGACCAGCGGTTCCAGGATTCAATATGGTCGTCTTCGCTACACTTGACCAGCGGTTCCGGGATTCAAGAAGGACAAGAAGTGCTGCCAGCGAGCTTCGTTTTTAACATGTTTTACACCAAATTAAGCCGCGGAATAACGTTTTTGTGGTCCGTTGAATTTTCGAATAGATTTCTGCCGTCTTTACGCATGATTTGTGAGCGGTCTATTTTATTTAAGGTGAGGTTTATTACACATTTTATGACTGTTATAATTTTAGCACCAGTTTGGCTGTATAAACAACGCATGATTAAGAAAGTCAAGTTAGGGAAGTTGTCGAAAGTAAAGCGGATAATTTTTGGGTGGATATATTATTTTTTTGTCGATTAATTTGTTTTATTTCGTGCTCGGATCGCGACCTTGTAATTTTTGTTTTTTTTATAGCACGAAAGTCATGCCCAATCTGATTAATAAAAAAAATATTAAATGCAGCATGATCATGGTCGAATCTTTTTGTGATTGTTTTTATTTAGAGGTGTTATTTTTAAGGTTCATGTTGATTCAGTACTTTGTGTGTGTTTAATATCTAAATAAAGATTGCTTCCTCCTAAACACTTCAGCATGGAAACTCACAAACATTTAAACAGATTTAAATTAATTTAGTAAACTATCAAAATCAGTGTAATTTCAACTGTACAAAAAAGTGGGAGGCTTCCCTGCGTGGTTTCTGTGGATGACAATGTTTTATAGCCTTTTATATTTAGCTTTTATTAGGAAACCAATAATTATTTATTATATTTTATGACCTGGGGGGTACTTTGAATTTTTGGAGGGATTGTGCCATCCAGTACTGAAACCAAAATGTATAACTTTCTGTACACTATTACAGACATGGGCCAGGTTTTTCAAAAGGTGGATAATGCTATCCACCATATAAATCATTATCCAGTGGATAAGTGTTAACAAAACAAACTACGCTATCCACTGGATAGTGATTTATCTTGCCTTGGTTGTTCAAAGGATGGATAACACTATCCACCGGATAAATCACTATCCAGTGGATAAGTATTAACAAAACAAACTACGCTATCCGTCGGATAGTGATTTATCTGGTGGATAGCGTTATCCATCCTTTGAACAACTGGGCCCTGGTGGATAGCGTTATCCATCTTTTTACCAACCGGGTCCTGGTCTTTAAAATCCATACCCTATTTTCTGACTACTTGTTTCTGTTCTAGTTGTACACTGGAGAACAATAACTCTATTGAGGGCGGCTACTTATTTATTGTCTCTCTGCAGGGGTGTATCTTGAATTTTTGAGGGGGGGGGGGGGGGGGGCGGCGGGGGTGGCTGGTGGCTGTTAGCCAATATTTTGTCATTTTATTTTAATAGCTAAAAACAGTAACAATAATTATTTTTACACCTGCCCAAAGTGCTTGATTTTTTGGCGGATTTGGGGGGCCACCCAATCAAAGTGTTCACGCTTTTCTGACCCACACGAGTAAGGTAGAGTAACACCCAAAATATATGAAGAGGGCCCTGGCCCATTTTCCCATGGCCAGCCCATATTTTGTCCAAATCCTAGTCTCCCAGCCTAATGCTTGCTCAAATTATCCCATAATTCCCAACAGCAAAATTGGTGCCCCAAATCCCATTTTGCCAGTGAAAAAAAGGCAAATCCCAGTTCCCATTTTCCCTCTTCAGGACCCTCTATGAATAAGCCCTCTCCCCAGCAAAAACTGAAGCTAAAACAATACTCCATAACAAGGATAATAAGATAAAGGTAAAGCAACTTTATTTATACATGTCAATCTAAAAAATTAAAATACCTCCTAGAACAAAAAACTAATTAAAATAACCCATATCACTCTGAATAAATTCATTCACACCTCCCCAACACAATATACGTTTGAGGGGCATAAGGAACAATAAATTTCATACAAAAACATTGCAACACATCAAAACAAAAAGGACAAAGAAATGACCGACAAGAAAACAATACCCTGCACTACACCAAAAGAAACTTAATCACACAAAACTTGCACCCAGTGCAGTCTTTATTGACATACAGTGTACATACAACTGCCGAAATTCCTCAACCATGGAGGCCCACCTATGACCAAGAAACATAACAGCCGATCGATACCGCAGCAGACCACTGAGGGAACAACATCTAGTCGGAAATTATAATCATGAGGATTGCCTGATAAAAACTAGCAGTATACGTAAAGCAGTCTAAACGTCGTGATCATTCAACACTTCAAAGTGACTCCATCATGAGACAAATGATTAAATATTCATCTATCTACCATGATGAACAATAACCACATCTTTAATAACAACTGCTGAATGTTTTCCAAACATCAGACAGAAATGTAAACTAATAGAGGTGTCCCTTTCATAGCGGTATCTGGATTACAAAGATTATATGAGTGTTAAATAATTTTGCCGGGTCCCCTTACGGTAAAGGAGGTGTTCCCTTTTAAATAGAGGTGGCCCGAAGTAGAGGTTCCACTGTATGTTGTAAACTTGTAGGTGATTTAATACCTATACCACTTAGAAAATTGAGAAACACAGCTTATATCATATAAATCTATAATCTTCATTTTTAGTATAATCAAGTTTACAAAATATTTCAAGGAAGGGCTTTCCTTACTTTTAAGTGCAGTGCATCAAAATGGTCATAATATTGTATCTTGTCTGTTCAAATCATTTGATTGTAAGCTTAATTCTCTGAAAAGTACAGATCAGTGAAAAATTCGATTCGTCATTTATGCGAGCAATATATTAATTCAGGATTCCGTCACATTTTCAATTCGCCGTTAGAAGCACTTTGAAGAAATTCCAGGCTTCGAATAATAACACGTAAGCTTAAAAACCCCGGCTTAAACATTCATAAACGTGTATAATTAATCATGCATCGATCTGATTTTCACCTTGCTTGATATTCCAGCTCTTGATCTGTGCGCCTTGCGGCATTTCAAATTAATTTACGGTCCAACGTCAACTCCACCTCTTCCTTAAATTGTCGTGCATAATTTAAACAAGACGGGAAATATTTAACTGGCAATAATTTACGTTTCAATTCGAGAAGAAATTACAAAATAAAACTCCGCAAGTCGTCCATTTTGCAAGGTAGACTATTTCCGCCAATCACGACTAATGTAAGAATCATAAATCTACAGACCAATCAGCGTGGGCGTTATATCAGTGTACCCCAGGGTCTTCTCCGCGCCCAGCCGCCATCTTGAAAGCGGAGTAGACCCTGGGAACGAGGTTGGGCCACACGCAACCAACAAAGGAGACTTTTGTCTGATTGGTTAATAATTTCTCTAGTACCCAGATTTCTGTTACGCGCGCGCCACCATAATGTCATAAACAAAGATGGCGGCCGAAGGGAAGGTTTCTCGTTGTCTCCGCTTGATCACTTGTTCTACAAGGGTTTTAGCAATTTCTGGCATCGTCCTCATTTTCAAATTTCTGGCATCGTCCTCATTTTCAGAATGGCGAGATAAGTTTTAGAAAAGGGTGTTTTTGTGCATTTGCGAGCGAACTGTTTTTCCTTCGCCCGTTAAAAAATGTTCCGAAACAAAAGCCCGGACGGAAAGACCCGTCAAAAGGAAGGCAGAATTGTTTGTAGAAAATATTGCAACAAAATTAAGAGGGTTTCAGCTTCGTCGAAGACGGCGAATGTTCACCCACGGCCGCGCATATCAACCGAAGGATCCGGAGGTAAGCTAATTTTAATTCTATAAGCTTAATGCAATATTCTAACATCGAGGTTACGTTCCTAATAGCAGCTAATAGTAAAAGTAAAACCTTTATTTGACTTCGAAGTTGGCAGATCTACATTCAAACACAGAGCTGCGTTAACCTGGAACCTCCTCCCTCAAGAAATTAAGAGTTGCTCCAACCTAACCTAACAACTAACAGCCTTTTTTATTAAAACAATAAGGGAATTAAATTTCCCCGCTTTGTTTTAAATGTCAGTCGTTATATTGTCAGTTCAGTTCAGTTCATACAGTGTGTTTCAATATTTAAATTTTCATATGTTTCCCATGATGGGAGATACAAGACAGTATAATATCTTACCATAAGGGTGAAGATTATAAGATTCTGTTTCAAGTGAGATATCTTGTACCTCATTGTTGTTTGACCATATTAAAATATTATAAGCCATGTAAATTTAGTTTTTCGGAAAATAAATTGGTTTTATCTTGAAAATTCAGTTTATAGAATAGTAACATGGCTGTAATATCTGGAATTTTTAATTAATAGTGGTAAGGGGCAGATGGGATGGTATTAGCTACTGGTCAACTTTTGTTTCTTGATCGTCTTTCTCAGAGATTCTGTTTTTCAAATGACCGTTCTCTTTAGATGCGGACAAAGTTCAAGTTCTTCCGTAAAATAAAATTTATATATTGAAACACACTATATGTGTTTTAATATAAATACACAATAAAGACTGGTATTAAAACAAAGCGGGGAAATTTAATTCCCTTATTGTTTTAATATAAAAGGTTGCAATACAGGTGTAAAGGCTTAACCTTTGCGAGGAAATCAACGAAACATATGATTATTACTGTATTTTGTTATATGTTAGTGCCCTGTAAAGGTTCCTGTCTTGTTCTTCACTTTTTGCTTTGTTTAATCTCAATGTTTAATCTCAAACTATAACTTAAAATTCTGCAACATTTCTGTAACAGAGAAAAAGGTAGTTTTTGGCAAGAGAAAACTGCAGTTCGTGTAGCAATAATTTCCTTTCATAAAGCCCCAATACCAACCCCTGATAGTTCTTTTGTTTTGTAACCTTTTCTTTCAGGTGAACATTTTAAAGAAATAAGAAGGCTGCAAGAAGCTCTTCAGAATCACTGTCAATCTATCTATTATCCTGCCATTTACCCAAGACTTTCTACTGTACTGAATGCTCATAATATTATAATATTTATTGATTTATTTGAATTTTTCCAGCCCTTTAGAATGAGAAGGTATAAGCATTATATTTTATTTTTGTGGTGCAACTCGTAAAAAGATATAGCAAATACTACATACTTACAGATGTAAATGTATAATAAGATATATAGTCGAAGCGCCCGTAAGCGGACACCCTCGGGAAGCCAAAAAAGTGTCCGCAACTGGAGCTGGCCACTTATGGGAATGATTCTCGTAAGCGGTCACTAGCAGTATAAGGGATTGGTGGATGCTTACGAGAGCTTGTACCACTCACACTAAACAGTATCAATGTCAAAAAATACTGTATAAAATGAATGTTTGTTTTATTGTCTTATGCAATGCCGATCGTGGCAAAAAAAAAAGGATACCGTAGTGAAATGAATATTAACAGTCTCGCTGCAACAAAATGCAGTGATGCAGTTCACAAATATTTATGAATGTCAGCTAATAGGATTGTTCCTTTGGGATGTCCACTTATGGGAGCTAATAAATGACAGAAAAATCCAAATCGTACCCCTCAAAAGTGTCTGCGGCCGCTTACGCGAATGGCAGCTTACGGGAATGTGTAAAATAATACAGAGTTTGTATGAGAGTTCAAACTGGGTTTTGTCAAGGCAGCCGTAAGTAGAGCTGTCCGCTCAGAGAGCTTTGACTGTATGTATGCCTGGATTTTTAGAAACGTTATCGAAAGCGGGGCAAAAAGTTGGCGCTGACTTTTCGGTTGAGTTTCAAACTCTACCTTCTGCGGCCGACAAAACTTGGAGGGGGCATTCGTCCAGCTACATGCCTGGAGGTAGCCCAGGCTTCGGGCTGACAGGCGGTGGTTGACTTTCGACTAGGGGTCGTAACCGGGGGAGGTGGGGAGGGCGGTGCTCTGGGCACTTTGTAGCTGTCAGACTTGAATTCTGTTTGTTGAATTTCTTTCAAGTTTGACTGGTGTGCAAGTATTGGTTAGATTGCTTCAAAACATTGACTTTGTTGAAGTTTAACAAGCTGGGCACACTGGCTTGTCACTCAGACAGGGCTGCCTGTGTTTTTTATTGCTGGACAAAAGCCAGGGTGGGTTCCCTCAGGGAGATACGGTTTTGATAAATCCAGGTATATGTATATTGTGTTGTTCCAGAAAATATCCAAGGAAGGAAGCCAAGCCAAGGAAGGTTTTTTGGTTTCAACCCCCAACCCCACTGGAAATTTCAAACTTTCCTTCCAAATTTTGGATTGGAGCCCCGTGTGGGTGTGGATATTTTCTGGAAGTGGAACAGCACATTCCTTATAGTCAGCCACTGAGTTATGCTAATAAGGATTAGCAAGGCCGTAACCTGTAACTCCTCTTTTTATGGCTGAGTATGCTTGATGGGACCTTGATGTTACGGGTGAACATGCCTGTTGTTGATATAATTCACTTACAAAGCAACAAGTTTGTTACGGGTGTGAATATCAAAGCAACAGGTGACTCAAAACTTAATGACAGCTACAAATGAACAAAAGAACTTGCACAAAGGGATTGTCAGGCTGTTGTCACCTAGTTTTTCAAATAACAACCCACTCCCCTTCCCCCAGAAAAAAATTATGCCCTCCCCCAAAATAAGTTGTCAACAAGTTCTTTGGACAAAAAAATTAATATAAGTTCAGGGCTTATATTCAAAATCTTATTGTATTTTCCCCGACCACCTCTATAATACCATTGATTGATTGAATTCCAAAACATGCCAGGAGTATAAAGAAACTAATTTAGCACAAAATGCAGAAGTGAAGAAGACACTTGTTGTTTTGAGCAACATGTCCATGTCATTTTCCATTTAAAAACTTATATCTGCCAGTTGATTTCCAAAAAATCCTTTGTCTCTCACTTCACGTGAATATTGGTTTAAGTTTTGTAACTTTTCAGTGAGGCTTTCTGTTTATATTTTCGTCCTTCAGTTTTGACTTTGAGTAATCTCAAACTCCACAAAACATTAGCAGTGAAAAAACTTTTATACAAGATAAATTAAAACCCAGATTGACATTTAATGCAGGATTCAGTGTTAATCAGCTTTCGAACAACCAGGCCCTGAAGTTTAGTTGACAGTTAATTTGCAAAATATTGCTCTGTCTTGAGGGGAAAAAATTGATCAAATAATATTAATCAAAGACATCTCTTTATATAAACTACAACTATCTTACTGTTGTTGGCTCGCAAGAGCTGTACACGAATATGTCTGTCACTTGTTTCATTTTTTTTTGGGGGGGGGGGGGGGAGGGGGGGATATTCTGCAATGTTTTCTTCAGTCATCATTAGTTACATAATTGTAAGTTTCCATATTTTTTACATTGTCTGAATTACAAAGCGGAAAAACATACTGGCAATGCAAATTAATCAGTGCAAGGAAAGTGTTGTTTTGTGTAAGTATTACTATCACAGATACATAGACTGTTGGGTTGAGAAAATAAATTTAAAACTATGACAAAAGTTATTTAATTTCAGAAATATTGTTTTCAGCCTGTGCTGCTTTGTAAATATGACATGATATTCATGGCAATATAAAATGTACAATTTATGAATGGAATGTATAAAATAATATGTACAGCATGTATATATCATGTAATTTGTTATTTAATTATTATAATGTTACTACTGTTGAAGGTATTGTTATACACATGTATTGTATACAGTATAAAATGTAGACCTATATAAGCTTGTATAGGATCGGGTAATTTCCTGGAATTATCCATTAATAAATGCAGTATGGACATGAAAATGTGAGTGTCTTATCCCTTATAAACTTCGGCAACGGTTTTTGACAGAATTCAAAGCATTTCAATATTTAATTTCTGATTTCACTTGCTTTCATTGATAAGACTGGTAGCCCCAGGTCCTGATAAAAAAAAATGCTTCTTTCGAGTGTTCTGAACTGAAGAGCCAAATTTTGATGTTGCAATAGGCCCACTTTCCCGTGTGTTTTTCGCACGCATTGCCACTTTAAAGTTTACTCTGTTAAGGCCATGTCATTTTTCCCTTATTGATCTGTTCTCGGTTGAAAGCGATTGCTGTACCACGCACTAGTTAAGGAGATCAGGCCCAGAGAAAACCTGGCTGCGACAAGATTTTCCGCGTTATATTTGCTGGCGCGTCATTTCATTCATTTGTTATTTTACAGATCAGAGCAATATAATTGAAAAACCCTTGAAGATACTAGAAATTTCATTCTTTTTATATGACTGGAATTTTCAGGCGTCAAAAGTAGCCAAATGATGGACATATTAAGGAAGACTAAGGTGAGGTGCGATGCAATTTTGGCCGTTTAAAAATAAACAGTGTTCAGCAGTTGACGTCCCCCTGTTGAGCCATGTCACTTTAATTAGTAGTTTCTGTTCACAAACCGCTTCCTTGATGAACTACCTATTATCAGAAAATGGGATTTCTTGTACCAAAGCCCATGACAAAAGTCTCGGGTATTTGAAGAAAAATATTTTTTTGGAAAGAAATTGAACTTCTCTGTAGCAGCTGTACTGTTAATTGCTTACGTCTTGGCAAAATACGTTTGCTTAAGCGGCAAAAATAAGCTAACTTCAGTTCCATAACAACTTTTCACTGTTACTTTGATTATTTGTTTTGATTTTTTAAGCTCAGGAATCTTTCAAGGAAAATAAAATGAAGTTTACGAGTCAGGAGTTATTTTTTAACCCCCTCTTGTCGATGAATTTGTCTTTGCTCCCGTTTCAAGCGCAAATTATCTAACAATGCAAACAAAATTACACTTTTCCATTCAAGTCAAACTTACTTTATTGATAAACGGTACTTGCTCTTGTGTTGAAGTTCCTTATAATAACGAAGGACAATGTCAGGAAGGCAAAACTTTCTTCTACTTCTCACAAGTTTCGCAGTTCATCGTTGCACTTTTGACTCGCCGCGTTTCTTAGATTTTCAATCCCACGTCGTGTTTCTCTTTATGATGAATTAATCTCGGCCGCAAAGTTGAAGTAATACCTAAGCATTTCCATTTGCACATCACGATCGCGCTCATACAGCGTAGTTTTCTTTAAAACAAACGATGAACATTCAATGAAAAACAAGCCTGTCGACGAGACGGCCGCCATCTCTCGTTTTCCCGCGTTTCGAATAAAATTCCCTCGATTAAAACAGAATTGTGCGCATGCGTTACATTAGTCTCCTTTGTTCACGCAACCTCCACCATTCTCGTCCCCACAGCCCTTTCGCATCTCTTAGCCGGCGGGGCCTAGGCACGAAGGGCTCTGGCGACAAAGGATTTCCGCTCCTAGATTCTAGGACTTCCGGTCTTCATGTATGCAGTCGTGATGTTTCTACATGCTGTGGGAGAGTGTAATGGCGACGGTAGAGGCAGGATTCGAGGAATCGAATCTTTGTCTCAGGCCAATTTGGAGAATGTTTCCCTCCACGCCGAACAGAAAGAGGCTACAAGGAACATTGTCGTTTTAAAGAAAGACACCCTGATTATTTTACCTACGGGTTTTGGCAAGTCGTTGATTTTTCAGTTTATATTTGCCCTTTGTTTTTGACTCAGCAACTGATTCTTTTATTTTGGTTGTGTCGCCTTTAAACGCCTTGATGTGAGATCAAACAGTGAAACTAAAAGATCTACAGGTCAGCTGTCTCATGGTTCGTAATACTGAGTCATTGAGTGATGTTGAAATTAACGATATCAAGCAATCGAAGTATCGAATAATTTGTGGCCACCCGGAGGCATTTGTTGGCAAGTTAAGGAAGCTTTTGGATAGTAAGACGGAATATGAGAGATGTGGTAATTGATGAAGCACATCTCATTGTAGAGTGGCAAGTATTTATCTGTCTTTAAAACTTTCCGTTTAATACAGTATATTGTGTAATGTAAGGCTTTGTAAGTGAAATAATTTTATGATCACAATAATTATTAGAGCTCTATATGAATGGTCTTTAATGCTTTGGTGTCATTTCAAGAACTATAAGTCATAAATCTAGTCATAAGTAGAGTGAGTGTTGTAACCAGACAATGTGCTTTGGAGCCAAGAATGTGACAAATAAAATGATGTACCTTTTTTGTGAAATTGTCAACATGACTACTTGTAGGTTAAGCTTTGTATACAAGTATGTAATCTAGCTTGAATTCTTTATTTAGTATCTCCCCTCCCCCTCTATTTGAGGGTGGAATTTTGTGAATACATCTCTTCTATAAGGTTATTAATTACAGTGATGGGTGGTCAGTTTTTCTACAACCTTTTAGGGAAGTTGAGTTATATTATTTTATTTTCATTAGAAACTAATCACTTTGTCCCTTTATATTATATGGGATTGTTGGAAGACACTTAAGACGGATTCCGCTCAACGTTCAAGCAATAAATGCAAAAAATTAAGTTACCAAAAAAATACTAAATAGGGTTTAGTCGTAGCGTTTATTCAATTTACTATGATTTTTATGCGGCTTCATTAACTCTCAAATCATAGAAATCTTGAGCTCACAATCTAATAATTGTTAAATCTGTTTAATTTTACATGCATTGTATTTACAGGAAGAGTTTTTAGCCTGCTTATGCCCAACTAGGTACACTGTATGCTAGGTGCCATATTTCCAAAGGTGCCTGTAGTTGCACTAACTGCAACAGTTTTTAGCTAGTTTCTTAACTTTCTAAGGATAATTTTTGTATATAGAGTTGACAGTTACAACTGTCTTTAATAGGTTGTTATGGCACAGAATTCAAGTTATATCTCTAACTCTTTCACTTTAATTGTTTTAAAATTTAAGAAATAGAAAATGGCATGCATGGTAACATAGCCAAGCACACTTAGAGGGAGCTGGTTTTGGAGAATTCAAAAGTTTATGTAAACCCAAGCTGCAGGCAAGGGTTTACGTTACTATCTTTGAATTCTCCCAAACTCCCCCGGGAGTGTTTGCATCCGGGGTTACATGACCCAATAGCAGTCATTTTTATTTATTTAATAAAATTAAGCATACAAACATTAATGCATGTGTAACTTCATTCTGGTGTTTTCATAAGGTGATCCAAAATGGTTGCACATAAAAAAAAACTAGAGAGTGTGCATTATATGAACACTATTTTATAATTTTTTAAGATAAATTTGACATGTATGTAATTTTTGTTTGATCTACATAATCAATTTACCTTGTTTACTATTGTTGTTTACCCTCTTTGCAGTAGGTTTAGGACTTTGTGATACATGTCCTACAGTACATGTACTTTTTTTTATTTTATTTTTTTAACATAAACTTTTGAATTCTCCAAAACTCCCTCTAAGTGTGCTTGGCTATGTTACCATGCATGCCATTTTCTATTTCTTAAATTTTAAAACAATTAAAGTGAAAGAGTTAGAGATATAACTTGAATTATGTGACTTGAACTGCAGCTTCAGTTGGGGCTGGTTTTTCTGCCCTCACAGAGTCCTCATCGACAATCTGACCAGCAGCAACAAGAACACACTGTGTTACTAATTAACTCTTGGCTGTTTTGCTTCAATAGCAGAACTGCTGTACCTTAAATCAAATGCAGTGAAGTCAGTGGTTTCATAGTTATAGGCATGTAATACATTGCACCTTGATTAATTAAGAAACCCTTAACTCTAGTGGCTGTCCTCCAATAAGTCACTGAATCCACCAATAAGTAGTAACCCAGAGTGCCATGGTTAGATTTGGCAAAGGATGTTAGGGTGGGATATCAACTAATTTAACCTGTTAATACTATGGTATTATTAAAGTTTCCGTAACATTATTTCAACTAGTTAAATTTTAACTTTTATGTTACCTCCATTGACAGCTTATCCGAAAAGGTTAAAAGTGGGTGTACAAAAAATCATATAACTCAAAAGTTAGACTTTGCACAGATGTTTCGTTGCATTTGTGGAGAGATAAAGACTTGATCTTCAATGCTATTAAATAAAATTTTCCGGCCAGCAGGTATTATCGCCTAGAGGTCATTGTGAACTGTATCAGTATTTCAAAATTTTCTAATTAATCGGCGAAAAGAAGGTCAAACATACGCGTGAAATTTTGATCCAAATAATGTTCTTTTTCCATCATAATCACGTATGAATAGTTTCTAAAACACGTTTTACTGCTTTACTTTAGCAGTACTCGTCCAAATAAAGCTGGAAAAAATCATAAAATGACCTCATTATTTATGCATATTGATGCTCAAAACACAAGTAGCTGTCAAATTTATTCCACTAAACAGCCGATCAAATTTCTTGATATACAGATAGTTTAGCTTACTTATTCGATGGGGGAAAACAGTAATCCAAGAACAAGACAAAACAAGGTATAGATGGTATATTGAAGAAACTTACCCTTGATGACCTTGAAATCGACAACTCGCATGCTGGCATATTTGCCTAAGTATGTATAGCTGATTTCGCAGACAGTTTCCTTGAGATTAGATTACAGTTATAATTGCTGTTACAATTAGATCTATAATGATTAAAATTCACATAAAAATTGAAGCAATTACCTTTGTGATTGCGTGAACATTCTTCGCACACGGGACATTAATTCCCACTTGCCGTGACAAGAATCGCACTGTTATTCAACAAGGTAACCGCTGACCAGTTAAACACGACAATGTTCCCGAGACTAGGCTTGTCGATTGTAAAGATGATATCAATGGCCATTGCTGTCACCAGGTGTTGTAATCTGTGACATGGCGAGGTGGATACAGAAACTTTACGGTTGCAATGTTCAGATGGGAAGTAAGAGGAATTCCCAAAGGGGGGAGGGGGAGGGGTGGCGAGTAATTGAATAATAAAGTGACCAAAATTAACCCCCAAATAATAACATATACCTTTACTATAAGCCCTGCTCATATTATGTACAGAAGGATTTTTGGTTTTGCTTCATGAGAAGAATATTATAGGAAACGAATTATGCGTTTCAAAAATGATTTGGTTACATTTTGAAGGCCGGATGATTTTTTTAAGTGTTTGGGCTTATATTCGTTGGGGGAGGGATCTGAGGGTTTTTCCATTGTAGTTAATTCTGATTTGGGGCGCTTATTTTCGGTAGGAAACAGTGATGGGGAGACATGATAACATTGTGGTGTCTAATTGGTGATTTAGCCATTTTGGCCTGTATACCTTTTCTCGAATAATCTGAGGAATTTTTGGCAGGCATTTTATGATTTTAAATGCGGCACATCACAGATCGTGATATACCGATAGCAAGCCCAACCCATCCCGAAAATAAGCACCCCCTACCGAAAATAATCGCCCCAACCGAAAATAATCGCCCCAAATCAGAATTAACTACAATGGAAAAACCTTCAGATCCCTCCCCTAATGAATATAAGCCCAAACACTTTTAAAAATGTAACCAAATCATTTTTGAAACGCATAATTCGTTCCTATAATATTCTTCTCGTGAAGCAAAACCAAAACATCCTTCTGTACATAAATATGAGCAGGGCTTATAGTAAAGGTATATGTTATTATTTGGGGGTAATTTGGTCACTTTATTATTCAATTACTCGCCCCCCTCCCCCCTAATTGAGAATTCCTCTTACTTCCCATCTGTTACATTGCAACCGTAAAGTTTCTGTATCCACCTCGCCATGTCACAGACAGCAATGGCCATTGATATCATCTTTACAATCGACAAGCCTAGTCTCGGGAACATTGTCGGTGTTAACTGGTCAGCGGTTACCTTGTTGAATAACAGTGTGATTCTTGTCACGGCAAGTGGGAATTAATGTCCCGTGTGCGAAGAATGTTCACGCAATCACAAAGGTAATTGCTTCAATTTTTATGTGAATTTTAATCATTATAGATCTAATTGTAACAACAATTATAACTGTAATCTAATCTCAACGAAACTGTCTGCGAAATCTACTATACATACTTAGGCAAATATGCCAACATGCGGAGTTGTCAATTTCAAGGTCATCAAGGGTAAGTTTCTTCAGATTTGTTTGACTGTCTAAATTTGTTACAATATACCATCTATACCTTGTTTTGTCTTGTTCTTGGATTACTGTTTTCCCCCATCGAATAGGTAAGCTAAACTATCTGTATATCAAGAAATTTGATCGGCTGTTTAGTGGAGTAAATTTGACAGCTACTTGCATTTTGAGCATCAATATGCATAAATAATGAGGTCATTTTATGAATTTTTCCAGCTTTATTTGAATGAGTACTGCTAAAGTAAAGCAGTAAAACGTGTTTAGAAACTATTCATACGTGATTATGATGGAAAAGAACATTATTTGGATCAAAATTTCACGCGTATGTTTGACCTTCTTTTCGCCGATTAATTAGAAAATTTTGAAATACTGATACAGTTCACAATGACCTCTAGGCGATAATACCTGCTGGCCGGAAAATTTTATTTAATAGCATTGAAGATCAAGTCTTTATCTCTCCACAAATGCAACGAAACATCTGTGCAAAGTCTAACTTTTGAGTTATATGATTTTTTGTACACCCACTTTTAACCTTTTCGTATAAGCTGTCAATGAAGGTACCATAAAAGTTAAAATTTAACTAGTTGAAATGATGTTACGGAAACTTTAATTATACCATAGTATTAACAGATCATATACCTACCACCACACGGCAGGATGATGTCTGGCAATGAATTTCAAGGGAAGTGAGAGGATGTTAAAATTATGAAAAAATGGAAATTTGAAGACCAAAAAATCACCATTTCGGACCCCCACGGGACCCCCCTTGTAAATCCGTCAAAATAAAGTTAGAGCCAAAACGAAATGCATTTTGAAACTAACCACATTAGGTGTTACTCGCATGCAAAGTTTCAAGGAAATCTGTTATGTGGCCCAAATTGGTTATGAGGATCTTACAGAGACAGCCTCTTAAGTATTTGGGGGGTCATGCAAATAACCTTTTTATGGTATTTTGTTCAAGGTTTTTCATTATCAAATTGAAAAAATATTTCCCTTTGTTGTCAGAAATGACAATCAAGTTTTTATAACTTACTTATAATAAATTATTATAATAAAGTATTACCATACTATACAGATTTTGCTCTATTGGTGACAGTGTGTGGTTGGAAACTTGTTCTGAATCTATACATTGGGCTTCTTCCATCTCCCACATTCCTGTCACATCTGGATCTACCAAAGCATCCTTGTCAACAAAAGTGCCAATGTACCCCTCAAGGAATTCAAGTTTCTCCTCTTCAGTTGCATATTCACATTTCTTTTTGAATGACAATGGTAATGAATCGATATTACAAGGCTGTCATAAAGTTATATTAACGTATGAACACATTCCATGCATGTTTTTCTCTTTAGCTATTCCAAAAACTATTCACTATAGCTATTCACCATAGTGAATCAAGCATTTTAATTGATGTTGTTGTTTCCTCGGTGGTCCGCATACACCGTTGATATTCCATTTCCTCTGCTCGTGCCCAGAAAACCCCAACACTCTTTGGTCTTTCTAATCAATTATTTCAAGAAAGAAATCAAATTTCCAGCATTAGTAATCAAGCGAGACGATTTTGAACGCACATCTCAACAATGTTGCAGGTTTTTGAATCGCTGGTATTTTCGTAAGCCGCTTTGCTTCATGATTTCAGCTGGAACAGACTGTACCGCAGGGCTCTTGGATACCTGCATCTCTCCCTCTTTGCTGGCTTCAAGATTTTCTTTATCGCCTTTTAAAAGTTCTGGAAGGCGCCGTGGTACAGTCGTGTTCTTCTTGGGAGCAATAGGTCTAAACTGAGGGGGATTTTTGTCGTGATTTTGATCGCCATCAACGAAAAGTTACATCCGTACACTTTCGATTCGAATACCGGCAAGTTACTCTTCTTCGCCTGCTGACTCTAGGAAGGTGATCCTCCAACCTGTTGAGAACCACGGACTCTTTTCACACCAGACCCTCCAATCGATAATTCTTGTGCAGAAAGTGATGCCAGCGACAAAGAACGGAATTCTAGCTAGAATGGGTGCCTTTCAAACTCAAACTTCATTTCTTTTCCAATTAAAAACTCTAGCTCCTTGCCGCTTTTCTCTCCGAAAATATCAACGGGGTGGTTTCCAGGTAAAAACCGTTTTGTTGAGAAAATTGGGAGAATCCCAAATCCTCCATTTCGAAAATACGGCGCGGCTGTTCTTGTTTTCGCGCCAGCTAACCCACGCTAACTTTTTACTTCCGTTCAAGATTTCTTTGTTTTCAAACAGCCAATCAAAAAATTCGAATTAAATAGGGAAATCCTTTGTCCCCAGAGCCCTTCGTTTCTCGTGCCTAGGCCCCGCCGGCTAAGAGATGCGAAAGGGCTGTGGGGACGAGAATGAACCTCCACGCAACCGACACGCAACCTCGTTCCCAGGGTCTCTCATCTTCCCGCCCCCTGGAGCGAGAGAAGAGAGACCCTGGTCTGGTCTGGTCACGTGCGTCCCAGATTCTGGGACGTAGCAAATAAAAGATTAGTGGGAGGGGCAGATGAGTGTAAAATTTGTCTCCACTTTGCCTAGGGGTGAGCGGAAAGTGTTGTAAATCAAAATAACCGCATGTGGACGAGCTTTCTTGGTAAACATTTTGGCCGTTCCAAGACGCCAAAAAGACGATTAAAGAATTTTGAAGCCTTCAAGACCGCGATCAAGGAAAGCCAGAGTTCTTAGATGTATCGAAATATCGCCATCTGTACAACGCACATTTGATCAAGATCGGCGAAGACGAAGGAGTTAATGTTTCGAATCCAGGATAAAGAAAATATTTATAGCTTTTATTTATTCGGCGGCGATGTTTTGCTTGATTCTTTTTTCTGGTTATTTGACGGTCTCGTGTATTTCGTCGCTACCGGCGGCGTTGCGAAAATGATAAAAGGTGACAAAAATAATGATCACCGGCCAGGGCAATTTTTTTTTTACGCCCACTTCAAGATGGCGGCCATTTACATTTTGTATTTTTTTTAAGCGACTAAATATTGTTTCGGGTTTATCAACAGTTTAGAATTTGAATTTAGCCAACGTTTTACTGTTTGGGGTTAAAAAATGGTTTAAATTTTGATGTTAAGTAGCGATTTTATGATTCGTTCGTAGTAAACCGGTTATTATTGGTCAGTTTTGACGTATGTTACGGGAGCACGTTATTGCCTTAAAAATTAGTGTTTCGGGCAGCTAGCGGCTCGATTGTGTTGTGCTGGGAAATAAGGTTATTGTGGGTTAGAATCAACTCAATTCATGAACTGTGTTCCCTTTTTTGTGGAAAAAGTCTTAACGCCGCCATCTTGAAGTGGGCGTAAAAAAAAAAATTGCCCCGGCCAGGGGGCGGGAAGATGAGAGACCCTGGGAACGAGGTTGGGTCACACGGTTCTGTTTAATTTAGTGTTCTGTGAATATAATACTAGGGGTACCATATTGGCAGTGAAGTGCTGCCACATTATCATCGCTAGTTTTATAATAAAAAAATGTCACGCAAGATCCTTTCGTGCAATTGCGTCTCTAAATAACCTTATAACTAGAAGTTCTCAAAGAGAAGTTTAGTGCTGCCTCCGCAAATGTAAGTTGATAGTCTCGACTCGATCCTCGAAGTTTTCGAGAATCGAGGATCGAGTGAGTCGAATAGGGATTTCAAGGAAACGATTTATTTCTCGAAACAGAAAACAGAAACAATAGCGATTTCGCGCGGCTTCTTTTTATTCACGCAAGTGTATTTCGTACTCACGTCCAAATTGTTGGTCGGTAGGGAAACTCAAACGAAAAGTCTTTAGTACACTGACCTACATTCGCAGCAAAGTGTAAAAATAGGTACGCAACGCGTACATGTGTGTACTGCAAGGTTTTCCCTAGGTTGATTTATCATTTGGAAGTGGTAAAGTCTTTGTCACTAAATATGATTTACTCAAAATACACTAGCCAGCTTGGAAAGGATGGTGGGGATAGAAGGGAAGAAACTGGGAAGGGTGTATAAAAATAAAATTCACATCATAACAAACTGTGTTAATTTTACTTGCCAGATAAATTTATTATTTATCTAATCTTGATAAATATGAAGAATGTAATTTACAGAAACAGAGTTGTAAGACTTGAGGAATGTGAATTGAACTGTATTGATAATTGTTTTTGTTTTTTTCAAAACTGATCAGTTATGTTAAGCTTGAAGAAAAAAGTATCAATTCATTATTTGGAGATAGCGACTGACTTCACAGGCCAAGTTAAAACCAAAAAGAACAAAGTAATGTTAAATTAAAGTGTGGAGACTACTTGATCAGAGGGACTCCAACATAGCGTTTCCATACTGAGCTCTATAAATTTGTGTGGAACATTTTGACAAATAACTCGAGTACGGAATACCGCACAGACCTGAGACTTGGACTGATTCCTTATTTATTCATTATCTATGACATGTCAATTCCTTGACTTCATTCATTGAACGGTTTTGATTTTTTTTATTTATGGCGTGACAGTGAAAACCGAGAATAGGAAGGTGCCCAGTCTCTTTGGCATATTCCGAAACTGCGGAGTTCTGAGTACCTGCAAGCTGCATGTCTCTGTCGTGTTCCTTTATTCTTTCACGCATCGATATCGCTGTTCCACCGATATATACTTTGCCGCATTCACATGGAATCTTATAGACAACACCGTCTCGTCTCGTTTCTCGCGAGTCTCGTCTCGTTTCTCGCGAGACGTGTCTCGTTTCTCGCAAGAGTCAATGAGCCGGCATATACTCGCAAGTGACAACTCGCGTGTCAATGGCGTATGTGTCAAATGTTTTATCTGCGATCTGTTGCCAAATCGATGGGACCGAAGGTCCAATGTATAAACAAGCAATAATGTTCATGTAGTTAAACGTGTTGACAGAACCAGGGTAAAACTTACTGGCAAGTACAGAAAACGATCCGCTAGATTAATGGCGTAACTTATCGAAGGCTTGATTCATTACGATCGTATCGAAGGTTAAATACTACACACTGGCTTTTGTAATTAAATATGCAAAATCTTGCAACAGAAATTTCAGAGCGGAATTTCTAACAAACGGGGAACAAATATTCTAGCTGTCCTGCGCTTTGAAACCCCTTTCGATAGAGATATTTTTCGATTCGATCCGTTTAGTAATTTTTCGAGAAACGACTTTCGAGCGTGTGAAATCGAATACAAGGCATTGCGTTACGTAGAAAATTGAGACGACCACGAAGTTTCAATTGACCAAATTTTGACAGCTCAAACAGCTGGAAACGGCGGGGGGTTTTGATGGGCGGCATTCAAAATTCTGAGCCATAAGTGCAAGCTCTCTTTCCCCCGCTCTTTCTATTTTCCCTCCAAAAACGCCAAGAGAGCTTGCTCGCAGGCTAGATTTATCGCGTAACTTATCGAAGGCTTGATTCATTGCGTATCGTATCAAAGGCTAGATCATTGCATCTTTCCGAAGGCTTCATTCATTGTGATCGATGTATGTATGCATGTATTGTATCAAAGGTTAGATTTATCGCGTATCTTATTGAAGGCTTGAAACATTGCGATCGTATCGAAGGTTAGATTTATCCCGTATTTTATCAAAGGCTTGATTCATTTTGATCGCATCGAACGCTAGATTTATTGGGTATCCTATCGAAGGCTTGATTCATTACTTTTTATCCATTATACTTTGTAAAGCGCTTAGAACAGCGATGAATAAGCGCTATATAAATTAGTTATTATTATTATTCATTGCGATCGCGTCGAAGGGAGGATTTCGTATCGAAGGCTTGATTTATTGCGCATTTTATCGAAGGCTTGATTCATTGCTATTGTATCGACTTGATTTACATTATTGTGTATGGAATCGAAGCGCCGGCCATTAAAATTCGGAAACCGTGGTTTGTTATTGATTTGATCGATTGTCTGTGGTTTGTTTATCGATTTGATGTTAACAATAGAGCATTGTTAACATTTCTTTTGTGTACAATTTTACGGTATAAGTGCATAGTGTTGACTGCGCAAGCGCAGTACACACAAAAATGGAAAATTGAACGGCTGCTGCGTGAAATGGTATTTGTCTGAGAATTTCAGCACCGCACGTCCGCGTCTCGCGTTATATACTAGTAAATAGACATGTGTGAAATTTGCACATACGGCACGATGCGTAAAAACCGAAATCTTTTGAATCAAAACCTCAAAGGAATCCCATGATATTTGGTTATAATTCACGAAAATCAAACGAATAACATCCATTACTGCCGAATTACTTTTAGTTTTTCTTTCCATCAATTTTTACGCGTAGATTAAAATCTTGTGCAATGTAAATAAATCCGAAATAAACACAAACACATGATCGTCCTGGTTTGAGTTTTATTTTAAAGTAAGCTGCTTTTCGTGAAATAAAAAGTTATTATTTTATTTCAATCTTTTGGTTTCTATTAATGAAACTGACTATGCATTAAAAATGTTTTAGAAGGAAATTTCCTTCGACCACGCACGTAATTAAATATGCAAAATTTGAGAACTTTGGCGAGGACGTCACGTTCTATGAAACAAACATGTATTCTGTCACGCATTGAACGTTGCATGCAAAGTCTTCGCTTTCCATGAATGAAAACTTCCTTGTAAAGCGCTATGAACTGATGAAGAGCGACACGCTAGAGCGACTGACACTCAAATAAAGTCAGACTTTGACTTATCACAAAAATGAGTTTATCTGAAATAAACATTTTACAATATAATTATCAAACGTTCGTGACCCTGATGGATACTTCCACAAGCGAATAAACTTGTATGCGACATGGCAATCGAAACAGAAAAATAATATAACTTGCCGTATTCCCCTTCCGTTTTCTTCGCATCGGAGTATGTTTTCTTTGACGCAATGCTCGTTCCCAGATCCTCCGTTTCGCAAAATGAACCACTGAACACTTGATACTGCGGGCTCTCTGAAATCCGAAAATTTCGACAACAAACGGAATACAATGGCTGCCGAGGCGGCAGCAATAAACAAAGCTCAAAGCCAACATCTGGTAGTTACAGACACATTTGTTACAATGTCACAGCCAGAAGCACACGCCTTCGTCTTTGCTTTCCAAATATTTAATTTTCGAGGCAATTCAAGTATAATTATGTAAACCAATTGTGAACACAATGCAACGTGTCCAAATATTTAATTGTCGATGTGATTCAAGTAAACCAATGCAACGTGCGTGCGTGAAATCGTAGAGAAAAGGAGCACGCGACTCGGATCTCACAAAGGTCAGTTCATATGTTCGCTAGAAACAAGGCGGCTTGGTAATAAAACAATGTCACGCAAGATCCTTTCGTGCAAGAGCGTGTGCAACAGCGTCTCAAAATAGCCGAAATCGGCTACAATCAAGCATCAGAGCAAAACAGCGTCTCCTCGAGCGCGCAAAAGAAATCCCGAAAACAACAATCGTCTCTTCTCGTGTAGCCTATAAATAGGCTCCGCGGTGGGGATGGGGTAAAAAGAAAATGGCGTGCGAAAAAACTCGCAGTTTTCTTTTTACCCCATCCCCACCGCGGAGCCTATTCATAGGCTACTTCTCGTGCAAATTTGAGCGAGCAATTTTCGTCACCAATCAGACTTTTCACGCGGAGGGGACTGGGTACTGCTAACAAACATCTTTCCGGCATGCAGACGGAAATCCTGAAATCCGGCGAGTCGCAGGACAGAATTAGGAGGCTGCCCTATGCGGGCAGCAACAATATCACGCAAGATGCAAGAGCGTCTCAAAACAGCTGAACAGAGCCACAGGGAGCAGAGGAGCCAAATTTGACCTATACCTACCGTAAAAGCTCTATTTAGCACCCCCTCTCTATTAAGGGGCCGGGGGGATTCTACCTGAATTTCAATGAAATTTTAAGAGGTTTAAAGAAGGGATAGAAGGAGAAAATAAAATTTTGGAACACCAACAGACAGTTGATACCCACGCGGGTGCTCTTGCGTGGTTATCAACTGTCGTCAATGTCAATCTACTAATTTTTAACTTCAAATTCTAATTTTAAAACTACATTAAATCTTCAATATTTCTTTTTTCCCTAAATTTTACAACTCCTTTGAGAAAAACTATTTCCTCCCCAAAATACCCAAAAATCACCCAAAAATTTACAAAACACCCCATAACATAGATTCATGGGATGAGCATAGAGTTTTTGGATTGCTAGAAACGTGAACGAGATATTTCCATTGAACCCATGTGTTAAGTCGCGGAAAAATGGCATTCAGGTAGAATCCCGCATTAAGGCCCCCCCCCCCCCCCCCCCCTCCCCTTTCCGTCAAACTGATGTAAAGTTTTCAGCAACATTTTCTGGCGTTTCAGTCACTTTGTATTGAAACATGGTCTTTAATTTCCAGAACTATCGTCCAGTTCGGTAGGGTATAAATGACGTTGCATTTGTAAGACGGTGATACATATCCCATTTCTTGTTGTCTTAGTTAGTGGTGTAATAGTAAAGTGTGAAAAGTTAATGTGAATTTTCTTGAAAATTTATGATTTTAAATAAGTCCCCCTCTCTATTAAGCCCCCCTCTCTAATAAGCCCCCCTTCTTGAGGCGTGAAATTAAATAAGCCCCCCGGGGCCGGGCTTAACAGACCTTTTCCGGTATGTGCGTTACAGTGAACTGTACAGCTCCGCAAATGATCCCGGGACCGCAAATGATCCCCGACCGCAAATGATCCCCAAATTGGACCGCAAATGATCCCAGGACCGCAAATGATCCCCAGAGTGGGCCGCAAATGATCCTGCTAAAATCGAGGAATAGCGTGGACGGTGGACCCGATTTTTTTCCTTTTTGAATATTTTTCCCAAGAACTGAAACCTTGCACGCTAGACATTTTTATCTAGTTACCTGGTTACTGATGACGGAAGTGATCGAATTTTTTTTATGCATTGATGAAGATTTTAGTAAAAAAATACATTCAAAATCATTGAACTAACGCGTCATATCAGTAAAAATAGTTAATTCGAGAATTTTCGAGGTAAAATTCATCCGCGTCTATAATTATTGCAGACTTACACAAGAGTTAACACCGCATATTATTTTCTACAGCAAACTACTTCACGAAATCGGCAAATAACATTTCCGGTGAATTATATTTCATGCTGTTTTGGCGGCATGACTGCATGAGTGAGGTGTGAAAATTGTGAATTTTTTTTTTCGGGCTCCTAAAAAGAAAAACAAGAGGAGAGCTCTCATCGGGACGGCCATAAGGTGGCCGCTAATAGGGGTTTCATTTACATATTGACAATGGTTTCGGTACTTTGATAACAAAACTCAGCGGTTCGAATGTAATTATCTGTGAGGACAAGCGCAAAAGCCACTCCAGGGTTGCTGTCACGGTGATTGACATCCGATCTCGAAATCAAAGGTCATCTGAACCGTCAAGCTGTGTCACCTCAGTTATCAATGTCATGCGAGGTAGCTGCTTCTCCCATGTAACCCTCCTCCCTCCCCTTTCTACGCCTGCCACGCCGCCTGCCACGCAGGCTACTCCCATGTGCTTGCAGTGTGAAAATGGATAAATTGCTCCTTCTCGTGCTTACATTGGCATTATTGAAAGTAAGTTTAGGAGACTGAAAAAAAAATTCACATCAAGAATGATGTGTTAAATTCAAGGGTGTTAAATTCACCGGAAATGTTATTTGCCGATTTCGTGAAGTAGTTAGCTGTAACGGGTGTCAATTTCCATGTCTCGAGTAGTCCCTCATTTTTCTCAGATCGAGCGGGCGAGCGCGCGCGGAGCGCGTGGAAATATCCTCGCGCGAGAAGACGCGACTCGAAGAGGCGCGAAAAAGGGACTTTTTCGCGCCTCTTCGCGTCGCGTCTTCTCGCGCGAGGATATTTCCACGCGCTTCGCGCGCGCTCACCCGCTCGATCTGAGAAAAATGAGGGACTACTCCAGTCTACAGAATATCGAATTAATCTCGAATTAATCTATAGATAAATGAATCTTCGTGACGCGAAAACAATATAACATGCGGTATTAACTCTTCTAGACGTGGATGAATTTTACCGCGAAAACCAAAAAACACCTTCTCGAATTAACTATTTTTAGAATATCTCGCGTTAGTTCATTTTGAACTTATTTTTTTATTAAAATCTGCATCAATGCATGGGGAAAAATTCGATCACTTCCGTCATCAATGCAAAATAAAAATTGTTGTTGTTGTTGTTGTTGTTATCAGTGGTAAGGGACCGTTCATTTTTTATGAGGTAGGGGGGGCTGGTGGGATTTGGGGGGTGTCATTTGGAAATTGCATGACCCCCCCTCAGCTATCCAATTTTTTTCGCATGACCCCCCTCTTAAAGAGTATTTTTTGGGGATGACCCCCCCCCCCTACCCTCCCCCAAAAAATACACCTGCTGTTTTAAGCATTATATATTTCGTATTTCAAAACATACGAGAAAGCTTTTTTCACAAATTAAAAGAATGAAAAGTCAATTTCAGATCTCCTTGAGATCGCACGTCCTGAGCGGGTTGTAGATCGTCGCATCTCATTATTTCGCCCGACCCCCCCCCCCCCCCCCACCCCTTTTCTTTCATTTTTTTGGGATAGCGCCCCCCCCCCCCCTTCCTTCAAAGCCACTTTTTTTTCGCCTGCCCCCCCCCCAAAAAAAATCCCACCAGCCCCCCTATCTCATAAAAAAATGAACGGTCCCTAACTAGATAAAAATGTCTAGCGTGCACAGATTCAAAAAATATTCAAAATGGAAAAAATCGGGTCCACCGTCCACGCCATTCCTCGATTTTTAGCGGGATCATTTGCGGTCCACTCTGGGGATCATTTGCGGTCCTGGGATCATTTGCGGTCCAATTTGGGGATCATTTGCGGTCGGGGATCATTTGCGGTCCCGGGATCATTTGCGGAGCTGTACAGAACTCTCTATAATGGACGTCGCTGACGGACTTGACCGCCGGTCAAGTCCGTCTGCGACGCAGGCTATCCGTTCGTTGCCAAAAGGGAAACGAGCGGAAAGCGACGCTGATTTCCCGCTGGGGTGAATATCTAAAAATAGGCGGGTAAACAAACAGATCGAATAACGCAATAATGCAAAAATTCGAATGCCCAAAGGTCAAATTTGCTCCTCTGCTCCCTTTTTCTCGAGCGCGCAAAAGAAATCTCAAAAACAACAATCGTGCGACTCTTCCAGGTCTTCCAGCGCAAAGCAACAATCGAGCGTCTCTTCTCGAACAGAAAATAGTCGTCACCAATCCGCAAACTTTTCACGCTAAGGGGACTGGGTACTGCTAACAAACATCTACCAGAAACTCAGAACAGAAATAGGGGCAGCAATAAACAGGGGCACCCAACGACACAATTTTCCTGTAGGTGTCGGAACGTCGTTTTTACGTTATAACTGTGCTTTTTGTGCAGTTTAATGGCTTATTTTTTAAACGCTAAGAAAAATGTATCTGTTCGGATACGTTAGCTGAACTTTCAAACTTCAGAAAATGTTAGGGATTGAAATCTTATTACCCGAATTTATGAGCTGAATTTGCCTTTCCGAAAATCCTAGCTGATCTATTTTTGTACCCAAAACGACACTTTTATCTCTCCGAAAACAAAAGGCATTAATTTTCCCATATTAAGAAAGTTCGAGATGACAATAGGCCAATTTCGATATATTAAAATTCTAGCCTGGCGCCAAGGCTTAGGGGAATAAAACAAAATTAATTAATTATTCATCTCTCAACCTCGATGTGATTTCTTTTCGATTTCTTTTGTTTGATTCCCCTAAGCCTCGGAGCCAAGTTAGAATTTTAATATATCGAAATTGGTCTATTCCCTAACCGAATATCTGAGGCGATTATAGGTCTTCCGAACAGATATTCCACCGAAACGATCCGTTGGGTGCCCCTGAATAAAGAAGCCGAAGCCATGTATTATACTCTGATAGAACAGGTTTTTTAACCAAGGGAATTTTTTTGTGTCTATAATAACCCACATTCCTTTATGTATGTGATTGGGCAGTTTATGGACATTCAAAATTCCACCGCAGCTCTGCAACATTAAACTTCCCTGACATTCCTATAATTTTTTTCCAAATGAGAACCTGCTTCATTTGTCAGGTTGAAGAGGGTTTTATATATATTGGGGGTTTAATTTGCCAAATTTCAGCCTGCTGGTTCTCAATCCACAGTTTCTTATATGCGGGTAGCCTATTCCAGGCTCTCGGATAGTGGGGACGAAGCGAATCAAAGGCTGCTATTAACTACGCATCAGGTATTACTGGCGTAACATGTTTAGCGACATCCAACACTTTTTTTTGTGAGCCACTCATGAATGATAAGAAAATTCTAACAGAAAACCAAGTGCTGCGGATGGAAATCGATAAGCAAGTCAAACAAGAATTATGAACATACAACTGCCTGATTCCCCATGACCACAGTGGCTGCTAATTTGTTGACTATATGTGTGAATACATGCCACCCTTCAAAGTGATGTTATCATTTATTGGTCTTGAAATCCGAATACATTAAGGTATCAGTATACCCCAAATTTGACCATTTTGCAAGATTTTACTTTTTGTTATCTTCAGATAGATCACATCAAGACCTTTCATTTCCAAAAAGTTTCACGAAAAAAGATTGTTTCTAAAGAAAGTTATGAAGAAAAAACGATTCTCGCCATTAATTATTTCCAATCGAGAGCCGTCAACAGTTTGTCAACAGTTCGTCAACATGTACGTATAAAAAGTCGCGTAACATGAGGGCCGACGTGTTTGTAGATTCACCCGAAATTTGAAAGCTGCATCTTGCAATGTCCGTAGAAACATAACAGACTGTGTCCGTGTTTTCAAGTAAGAATATACCGAAATGGGAAATTGTTCGGTTCTGAATTGAGCCGAAGCGCTCGTCTCAACCGGGTCTCAAGTGACGGATCGCATCACTGATTAGAACAACTTGAAAATCCGCTCGCGGTTGCATATCCATGTGGGCGAATATCCCACAGAGAGGCTAAATGGAGGGAAAACTGAAGCCATAAACTCTTGTTTTACTTGTAGCACGATCGGTGAGAGGAGAACTTTCTTCTCCAGGCCATAAGAAGCGCGCATTTGAGGTCATTTGTATTCGATACGAACTCTGTTGTTAATTAAAGTAAGACGAGCCTTCTCTTTATCGATCAACGCATAATAATTTTCACGCGTCTTGTGTATTTAATCTCATCAGACCGGAAGAACGCCCCAAAATATGTTTTCCCTTGTTTCTCGAAAATAGAATTTCAGCGAATGAAGCGCGCGTTTCAAGTTCGTTTGCAACGAATTTTCAACCTTTTTCGCTGAAATTTGGAGAGAATGTTCTCCAATAGTCTGGCAACAAAACTGTGTCGGGGAATTTTATTTTTCTCCCTCGTTCGAAAGTTATGAGTATTTTCGTACAGAGAATACGTGTTTTGTCAACCCTCGAAGTTTAACTGTGTGCTAAAAGCTAACCAGACAAGTAATCAAAATTCCCCGACACAGTTTGTTAGAGAAAGGTATCAAGAACACGTAGCGATGTTTTTCGCTTTCTCCCGTTCAATTTCGACCGGAAACGAACTCGATTTGTGGACCGATGTACTTTTTGAAATTGAGCGCTTTATTCGAAACACGTTAATTTTTTTACTTCAAATGAATACATATTCGTAATCTACAATTCTTAAGCTTTCAGGAAATATATACTTTATTGGGGTTTTTGTTAAACGTCCGACCGTAAAACAGCGCCAACGCATGATGGTCATTTGGGGTATACTGATACCTTAAGCACATGGTGATGCAGTTCTATAAGAAGCGTTCCAAAATTCTTTTTTCCATAGTCCAGTCCTATTGTTGAAAAGCTCCATCGTTTAAAAGTTCCAGATAAACTTGTCCGTGATTCAGATAAAGATGAACTTTATTCTTGCAATTGTGACCCTCCACGGGAAAACAGGGATAAAGGTGATAGCACACTCACATCACGCTAACACAGCTCGCTTAGTGTGTCCAAGGACACGCTTTATGCGCATATTTAATTCGTAGAACAAATCTTGACACGCTTAGCGTGCGAATTGGCACGCTAGAACACGCTAGAGCAAAAATAAACATGGCAGAAAACAGAATTTTGATCTCGTTATAGAAGAAAACTGACTAAGAAAATTAATAGCGTCCCATCGGACGACGAACTGGACTGCGTCTTGGTTTGCAGGCTATCACCTTCCTGAGATCTTTTAAAAAACAATCAAAATTTTGTTCACTCAAAGTCGCATGGTAACGGCAGTGTGGGTATGTATTAATTAACAAATAAAGAAGCCAAAACCATGTATTATACTGTCATAAAACACGACGGGAATTTGAGAACACGAGAGAAATTTAGAAAACACGAGCCGCAGGCGAGTGTTTTCTAAATTTCTCAAGTGTTCTCAAATTCCCGTCGTGTTTTATGACAGTATAATACATGGTTTTGGCTTTTTTATGTGCTTTAAAATATAGATTTAACGCGCGCGAAACGATAAAACACGCTTTTCTATGTTTTATATAGATGTTATTGAACTAGCGTGAGGTCCGTATCGGGAAAATATTGGTCGTGTTCTTTTTTTTGCAAGTTTATGGACCGAGCCGAAGGCGAGGTCCATAAACTTGCAAAAAAAGAACGAGACCAATATTTCCCAATACGGACCGAACAAGCTAGTTCAATAAAGTTATTATTATAATGGCTCTTTTTAAAAAGTTGCTGAGAAAATTAATGCAACCATTCTCGGCTAACACGCGCGCGCCAAAGCTAAGCATATTCTTGCATTTTTCAGGCCACTTTGCGAAAAGTTTAACCAAAATTGTCCGCCAGACATGAGATAAAATGTTTCTACTTATTAATAGAAAACAGTTTTCTTTTGTTCAATGTTTCATAAATGGAATTTGGCGAAATGAGTTCGTAAGCGGTCCATCTTTGCAGTCCGTATTGCAAAATTCGGACCGCTCAGGGAACCAATCAGAATGCTCCTTTTCATCGTGGACCAGTTTGCCGTATAATAAACTCTGATAAAACATGGTTTTTAACCAATCAGAGCGCGCGCATCTTTCAGTATATTTTAAAACTGTATACACACCTACCGGAGTTCATGGCAGTGGTTGAATTTGTCCGTGAAGTTAATAGTTTCATGTCGGGTTTGCATGTATTTAATAAAAGCATCGTGCTTGGAAAGAAAGATATTCGTCAGGGGCACCCAACGACAAAATTTTCCTGTAGGTGTCGGAACGTCGTTTTTACGTTGTAATTGTGCTTTTTGTGCAGTTTAACACATTGACTCACTAAAGCGGCCATAAACGGCCAAGAAGAGACCACAGACTTGTACCACTTGTGACGTCATCACTGTTCACGCCAGAGGATGTCTTTGATAATCAACGGATAGAGTTGGTAAATGTCTAACAAAGCATGCCTAAACGAGCACGAAACATTAAATTGGACCGGAGATACACATGAAACAACTTGGATTTTTTCCTCCAAAATCACCAAGAAACGCGACCTTCACTACCATTGGCACTCTTTGTCAAAAAAATTCCCTTTTCCCAACGTTTAGGCTAAAACTTTTTCAACGTGAACAAAGACGACTGAAAGGCCAACAAAACCACAAAATAAAATGAGAGAAAAAGGAGAGCAAGAACGGAAATTTTGCTTTCTGCGCATGCCCGAAGAAAATATTGAATTCGTTGCTTCTACGTAGAAGGGGATGTTAGTTGCCGTGTTTTAAACTAAGTTTTAGACAGTTTGACATTAAACTGTTGAGATAATGGCCAGAAATGGGCATCTGGGATGTTAGATTGACGTTTTTTTGAAAAAGCCTAGTAGTCAATGGGTTAATGGCTTATTTTTAAACGCTAAGAGAATCCTAAGAAAAATGTCTCTTTTCGGATACGTTAGCTGAACTTTCAAACTTCAGAAAGTTTTAGAGATTAAAATCTTATCACCCGAATTTGGTTGAAGCTCATTTACTTCGAAAAACATTTTCAATGCATAGCATATTTCAGTTATAGAAACCGAAAAATCAAAACAAAAGAATACTTTCTTCTTTCAAGAAAAGCAATTTACTATTAAAACCTAGCCGCAAACACATGAAAAATTTCGTTGTCTGTTTATTTACATTCCAAAAGATTATAATCAGTGCGCGTAAAATTATGAAATATGGGAACTGATGGAAAGTATTCGGCCGTCATTAACGATTTCGTTTTATTTGTTTTTAATTATAAATTTTGAACGGGTTGTAAAGCCCCTTCCACACGAGCAAGTTTTCCTTGACAAGTTTTCCTTGCTCGTGTGGAAAGGGAGATTTGGCAATTTTTTCCTTGACAAGTGTCCTTATTCAAAAACAAGCGTGCCAGTTTTTGAACAAGGACACTTGTCAAGGAAAACTTGCTCGTGTGGAAGGGGCTTAACAGTGCAGATACATGAATTCCGCAGCACCCGAACTAAATTGTAGAAATACAATTTCTGTCACTGCTTGATCGATCGATCGATGGATCCGCGTCTTTTCTTCCTCTCCTAAGTCACACATGTATGCACAGAATTGGTTGAAATTGGACATGGCTACATCTCTTTTCAAATCCATCCTTCCTCGAACTGCTCCTCGATCTATGCCTGCCATCTTCGATCTTGGAAGACGCCGCCACCATCTTGGATTCCGTCTGAACCCTCGTACCCTACCCTCACCTAGGCGTTTGCTCCACCGACCCCCCACCCCCTGCGACTAACTCCCCACCCTCTCCTCCCTCCAATTCCGTCCCCATGGGTAAGACAGGTGACCATTACATATCGCGGGCTCAACCTCATGAATAATTTAATTCATAATTTAATATGTATTTATTGCATAAATTAATGGACACAGCCCATCGAGTGCTAATTTGCATATCCATGTCGCTCACTATACTCATTTCATTCCATTCATGAGTAAAAAGCGAACGGCCGCGCGAAGGAAGTCTGCCTAAACTCTCTCCCAGACTACTAGTGCAGCAGTTTGGTGAAAATGTTTGAGTGGATTGCTCATTTTGGAGCAGTCCAGCGCATTTCTTCTTTTGGAAATGTTTTCATCCGCCGACCAAAACAAACAATTATTCAATCAGAGCGCGAATTTGGAGTCACGTGGTGCGAAATTCACGATTGCGATCGCGCGAGTTGAAAGCTCTGAGTCGATCTAACGCGATGCTTTGAATGAAACAATCCAACAATCGTATTTACGTTTATTTCTGGCCGGGATTAGCTGCTTGCTGGACGAGAAACATGGCTTTGATATATTTTAGCTTGGAATAAGTTGTGACGAGCGCTTGCCTTTCTTGTCGCGCTCTAGATCGAGCTCTTGTCGTGCTCAGATCGGAGATCGCGCTTCGTCCTTCGACAATCCGCAGCTATACGCTTTCATGTATTACTGGCCGGGATCAACTGCTTGCACAAAGAGAAACATGGCTTCGATATCCTTAGCCAGCAATATGTTGCGACTAGTTCTTGTATTTATATTCTGGTCGCGCGCTATGTTCAAAACAAGCTAAAACAGTATTGGTTTAGGTTACAGTAACAGCGAACAACTGGCGTGCTGCAACAGTCGCAACAATCACGCATCGATCGAGTTATTTTGCATCCCAAGCCTAACATGACCTCCTAAAATTTGTAGAAAGAGAAACAGGGCTGTGATATATTTTGGCCAGGAATATTGGGAGGAGCACTTGCCTTTCTCGTCGCGCTCTATGTTCAAAACAGATCGAGCCGTCTTGGTTCAGAAATAATCTATTTACGCTTACACGTATACTGTCCGGGATATATTTAACTGCTTGCAGAAAGCGAAACATGGCTTCGATATCCTTTAGCCCAGGAATGAGTTGCGACTAGCTTTTGTATTTCTCTTCTGGTCGCGCGCTATGTTCAAAACAGAGCTATTGGTTAGGTTATAATCGGCTGTTGTATCAAAATCGAACGCTGCAACAATACGCGCATATCCTATATGCCTGGTCTGTGACCTCTTAAAATTTGCAAGAGTGAACACTCGAAGGCTCTATTCTACGTGAAAATCCTCCACATAATACAACATGCTCGTTTACTGCGTTAAAATAAAAATAAAACACACCTGAAGCAACTGAGTAGGTCAGAATACATAATTTAATATAGAGCAGCAAATGTTGATACAACAACAACAAGGAAAACGATGTTGATATCCTAGTTCTGTTGCCAGTTGTAGCGCTCACTTGGCGGATGTAGAAACGCCTGATCGATCTCTTTCAAAAATACGAGAGATATGGTCTTCATTGTCATGTTATGTTGCAGTTCAGCTGTGTCACTAACCGCAGAAGCTTTCAAAGGTCAGATCAGGTCAGCCGCTCACAAATGTCACAAAATCACACAGGCAATCAGCACAAATACAATTCAAAGGTGGCAGCCATTCAAAGGGTTTCTTACTTTCTTTTTCCTGATTTTGTGAAGCTCGAAATCGAGAAGTGTTTTCTTTCACTTGTGGCAAATCCAGACTGAGTGGATTTCGGCCGATCCTTCCCGATTTCAACGTCCATAAACATGCATAAAGCCTTGCACTCTGCCTCAAACAAAGAAACCTCACATCCTCTTGTGTCACTTTTGTACATATCCGTCCAGCACATAATCAGCAGCGATCGTACATATAACTCCGATATGTATCCATCACATCACCGACCTGAAACGAAAGGAAAAGACGCCCCAAACGATTAGTTACAAGCAGTATCATTTTG
Organism: Desmophyllum pertusum; assembly: GCA_029204205.1. Taxonomy (NCBI): domain Eukaryota; kingdom Metazoa; phylum Cnidaria; class Anthozoa; order Scleractinia; family Caryophylliidae; genus Desmophyllum; species Desmophyllum pertusum. The sequence continues at coordinate 2,365,521 of MU825877.1, forward strand.
CCGCAGAGGATTGCTTCCCGCAAAAATCGCGGCCCATCCACGCAAATTGCGGCCCATCGCTCAGATTTCGTACAAAACATCTAGAATACCTATAGAATGTCCCTGAATTTTTTCAAGACCCATAAAAAAATTTCACGAGATATATAGTGAACTGAAGACGATCAATCGGTCCAGTAAACAAGCAAAATTGACACATGTATCGAAAGTAAAAACTCACCTTCGCACACATTTCGCCGCCATTGTCCACAATCTCAAGCACAACGCAATCTTCAATGCTTTCTTTGTTGTTGTGTTACAAATCGGCAGGCAAAGCAAGCTGGGAAGACTCGATAAAATGAAAATTTCAAACTCAAGTGGAGTCCAAACGGGAAGATTTCAAAGCCGCCATGTTGTGACGTCACGCTATTGTTTAGCCCATTTCCAAAAGAAGAAATGCGCTGGACTGTGGAGTACAAGCATGAAACTTGGCAGAGTGAAGCAGAGTGAAGCAGAGTGATAGAGCTTCGGGTATTGAGTCATTCTGGATGTGGAGGCACTTCTCTGGAGAGAATCTTCCGTGTTTAAAACAATGTTACAAATTGCCAAATTATACCCCCCGCGAAGAATTTTCATTTCTACGTTTTAGTCTAAGATAATGATAATTGCTGACAACTCGCGCTATGACAGAATGAGCACGTCTTACAGTAAATCAAACACGCAAATACCTGTTTACTTAAAAGGGGAAGACTATGGATGCCATTCCACCAACTTCTGCTGCACTCTTCCAGCACATCAAGCAGGATATTGTTGGGAACAGGCATTGGTTCCCAAGCCATTTCTGCCTTCGCCCTCTGAATGGGGATGGACAAAAACAGGAAACGAGCGATGGGAGCTAGTGTGGACCCCGCTACCTGAAGCGTTGAGAAAGCATGTTAACAGCTAACTGAGTGAGCTGTCAGCGACATAAGGGGTGTAAGGGGAACTGTAAGTGTGCCAAGTAAAGGCTTACATGCACCGCCTTGTGCAAGTGTGGGGGTGCCTGCGAGCATAAATAAAGGAAACATAGACCAAATTATGCAAACATAGTCTGTATAAGCGCATTTAGGTCATTACACAGCATAGACCAGCAGCAAAGAGGTTGACGAAGAACATATGGTGGTGCCAGGGTTGTCACAGAGCACAGACAAGCTGCGCAGATATCAAATCATAGTAGAAGCAAGAATAAGTGGAGGGTCATGTTGCAAAGCAAAGACGTGCGGCGCAGAAGTCGTCAGAGCAGAGACAGATTGCGCTAAGTTCGTGACAGATCATATATGTGCTATGCAGAGCTAGCCAAAGGCAGATAAAGATTAGGTCTTCACAGGACAGAGACGTACGGCGCAGAAGTAGCCACTTGAAGAACAGATATACAGATTGTGTTAAGGGCGTCACAGAGCACATACGTGCGGCGTCGACTTTTGTGTAGATGTTACATGATGGAAGTGGATTGTTTTACGGTCAGAAAATGGAATCTGCACAATTTTTTAATTAACTTTATATTGGCAAAATAACCGATTAATTACATGGGTTTACAGAAGTGAAATTGTCCTAAATCTAATCAAGGGTGCTAAGGCCTCGGTTTTAGCGGGTTTTGGTGAAAACATGTTTTCTATGTGTTTCTTTTTTAACTTATTCGTTGGAGAAATGAAATAAAATCTTGCATGCGCGTTTCCCCGGCTTTTAGCAAGATTAGGGACTGTGCAATAATTATCAGGAGGGGGGAGGGGGGGGGGGGGGGGGGGTTGGAAAATGGGCTTCATGTAGGAAAATATTAGGTAATACCCCCCTCCTAAAGGAGTGAATTTAGTTATTGCCCCCCCTCTAATCAGTCAGAAATTATGTACGACCCCCCCCCGTCACAGTATACACACACCTTTATACAAGTTAACCCTGCATTTTCTCTACACGCACCGGAAATTTTTCGGTCCCCACCTTATAAATAGGTATGGATTCAACAATGTAATATGTACTTGAAATAAAATGTTAAGCCCCCCCCCCTCTCTTGAGTGACTTATTTTATGCCCCCCCCCCCTCCCTCTGGTTTTCCAACCCCACCCCCCCCCCCCTTCCTGGTAATTATTGCACAGTCCCTTAATTGAATGCGTTTTGCACTATTCTGGGAGGCTTCCGTAAGTGGTATATATCAATCTGTCCTCGCAGAGTGAAATTTAGTTTAGAATAGGAGGATTGACCCATTTTAGGGGTCAATCCCAATCAATTGTAGTTTAGTTAGTTAGTTAGTTGCTTAATTTCAATTATGTACAGCGCCATTGAACCTATGGGAAATGGCGCTATATAAATTTATTATTATTATTATTTTGCTATTTATTGCCTTAATCCGAAAATGATGTTTCAGGTGTGTATGATGGAATAGCCCCCATAAGAGAAATCCAGTGACACGTAATGTTGAGTTTCTCAGGTGCACCTCATTTTCACTTGAATTTCTCAAAATTCAGTATCACGTGATAGGCCGGCCGTGGTATATTTTTAGAAGTATTGCTGGTATTTATAATATTTTCGGTCAAATGATATTAAAATCAAGATATTGTTTTTAGCCTCGTTTTCGTGCTGACTCGGGCTCTATAAACACCCTTTCACCGTGAATATTCGAAGTACTTTCTAAAATTCATATCACAGGAGGAGGGTCTCTGGGCTGCTGGATTCAAAGACCCACTTACCCGTTTGGAACTGTTCAGATATATTAGACTAAGATATTACATATAATGCTAAGACTCAAAATTGTAATTACCTATGCAAAAACGTCACTTTACAGGTCTATGCATTTGCATGAAATTGACAAGTAGTTCAACCTCAAGATAATTTATGCCATAGCTGAAAATACGGAAGTACCCATTTTGGCGAGTGCCTCCACATCCAAAATTATGTAGTACGGGAAGCTCTATCACTGTGCCAAGTTTCATGCTTGTACCCCAAGATGAGCAATTATTTCACCATATTCTTGGACTATACCTTCGTGTGGCCATTCGCTTTTTCGCTTCGTCCCCACTATCCGAGAGCTTGGAATAGGCTAATATGCGGGTTTTTACTGTATCCCTATTTATTATATGGAAAACTGGTCCACGATGAAAAGGAGCATTCTGATTGGTTCCCTGAGCGGTCCGAATTTTGCAATACGGACCGCTAAGATGGACCGCTCACGAACTCATTTCGCCGAATTCCTTTTATGAAACATTGAACAAAAGAAACTGTTTTCTATTAAGTAGAAACATTTTTCCTCATGTCTGGCGGACAATTTTGGTTAAACTTTTCGCAAATCGGCCTGAAAAATGCAAGAATATGCTTAGCTTTGGCGCGCGCGCGTTAGCCGAGAATGGTTGCATTAATTTATCAACAAATTTTTAAAAAAGCCATTATAATATAGCTTATTCGGTCCGTATATGGGAAATATTGGTCTCGTTCTTTTTTTTTTGCAAGTTTATGGACCTCGCCCTCGGCTCGGTCCATAAACTTGCAAAAAAAGAACTCGACCAATATTTTCCCAATACGGACCTCACGCTAGTTAACCGGGCAAGGCCCTGGGGCCGAGCCCGGGTCATAAATCGCTCGTGGTTTTTTTTTAAGCGGCCGACGCCCAGCGGCCGCTTCTAGAAATGGACGGTTTTTGTGTGTATACTGCGCTTGCGCAGTCAACACTATGCACTTATACCGTAAAATTGTAAACAAAAGAAATGTTAACAAAAGAAATGTTAACAATGCTCTATTGTTAACATCAAATCGATAAACAAACCACAGACAATCGATCAAAATCAATAACAAACCACGGTTTCCGAATTTTAATGGCCGGCGCTTCGATACCATACACAATAATGTAAATCAAGTCGATACAATAGCAATGAATCAAGCCTTCGATACGAAATCCTCCCTTCGACGCGATCGCAATGAATAATAATAATAATAACTAATTTATATAGCGCTTATTCATCGCTGTTCTAAGCGCTTTACAAAGTATAATGGATAAAAAGTAATGAATCAAGCCTTCGATAGGATACCCAATAAATCTAGCGTTCGATGCGATCAAAATGAATCAAGCCTTTGATAAAATACGGGATAAATCTAACCTTCGATACGATCGCAATGTTTCAAGCCTTCAATAAGATACGCGATAAATCTAACCTTTGATACAATACATGCATACATACATCGATCACAATGAATGAAGCCTTCGGAAAGATGCAATGATCTAGCCTTTGATACGATACGCAATGAATCAAGCCTTCGATAAGTTACGCGATAAATCTAGCCTGCGAGCAAGCTCTCTTGGCGTTTTTGGAGGGAAATAGAAAGAGCGGGGGAAAGAGAACTTGCACTTATGTCTCAGAATTTTGAATGCGCCCCTCAAAACCCCCGCCGTTTCCAGCTGTTTGAGCTGTCAAAATTTGGTCAATTGAAACTTCGTGGTCGTCTCAATTTTCTACGTAACGCAATGCCTTGTATTCGATCTCACACGCTCGAAAGTCGTTTCTCGAAAATTACTAAACGGATCGAATCGAAAAACATCTCTATCGAAAGGGGTCTCAAAGCGCAGGACAGCTAGAATATTTGTTCCCCGTTTGTTAGAAATTCCGCTCTGAAATTTATGTTGCAAGATTTTGCATATTTAATTACAAAACTGAAAAGCCAGTGTGTAGTATTTAACCTTCGATACGATCGTAATGAATCAAGCCTTCGATAAGTTACGCCATTAATCTAGCGGATCGTTTTCTGTACTTGCCAGTAAGTTTTACCCTGGTTCTGTCAACACGTTTAACTACATGAACATTATTGCTTGTTTATACATTGGACCTTCGGTCCCATCGATTTGGCAACGGATCGTAGATAAAACATTTGACACATACGCCATTGACACGCGAGGTGTCACTTGCGAGTATATGCCGGCTCATTGACTCTCGCGAGAAACGAGACGCGTCTCGCGAGAAACGAGACGAGACTCGCGAGAAACGAGACGAGACGGTGATGTCTATAAGATTCCATGTGAATGCGGCAAAGTATATATCGGTGAAACAGCGATATCGATGCGTGAAAGAATAAAGGAACACGACAGAGACATGCAGCTTGCAGGTACTCAGAACTCCGCAGTTTCGGAATATGCCAAAGAGACTGGGCACCTTCCTATTCTCGGTTTTCACTGTCACGCCATAAATAAAAAAAATCAAAACCGTTCAATGAATGAAGTCAAGGAATTGACATGTCATAGATAATGAATAAATAAGGAATCAGTCCAAGTCTCAGGTCTGTGCGGTATTCCGTACTCGAGTTATTTGTCAAAATGTTCCACACAAATTTATAGAGCTCAGTATGGAAACGCCATGTTGGAGTCCCTCTGATCAAGTAGTCTCCACACTTTAATTTAACATTACTTTGTTCTTTTTGGTTTTAACTTGGCTTGTGAAGTCAGTCACTATCTCAAAATAATGAATTGATACTTTTTTCTTCAAGCTTAACATAACTGATCAGTTTTGAAAAAAAAAACAATTATCAATACAGTTCAATTCACATTCCTCAAGTCTTACAACTCTGTTTCTGTAAATTACATTCTTCATATTTATTAAGATTAGATAAATAATAAATTTATCTGGCAAGTAAAATTAACACAGTTTGTTATGATGTGAATTTTATTTTTAAACACCCTTCCAGTTTCTTCCCTTCTATCCCCACCATCCTTTCCAAGCTGGCTAGTGTATTTTGAGTAAATCATATTTAGTGACAAAGACTTTACCACTTCCAAATGATAAATCAACCTAGGGAAAACCTTGCAGTACACACATGTACGCGTTGCGTACCTATTTTTTTCATGTCGCTAGCCCTAGTCCTCTACACGGTTGACATGATGTTATCGCACCTCGGTCTAAAATTAGCCAGTAGAGAATTTCTCTTCCACAGGCTTTCTGTAGTGTTGTGTAAGTGCGTACATGTATTTAGTTTATTACAGGAATCGCATTGAAAAAAGCAAAGACAAATGTCCCACAGCAGTGAACAGCAGTGTTGTTTGCAAAATATGCTAAATTTGTCGGTGTGACCTTTGCGTGCGAGGGGTTTTCCCGTTACATTGTAAACGTAGCCAGAAGATATGCAAATAAATAGCCACAAGAGAATTTCTGTTCTGTTTAATTAATACATGCACCTCAACCAGTAAACGAACGATAAAACCCGCTCCCAAAAACATAACAGTTTTTCTTAACACAATTCCACAGCATATATGTCATTCACAATTTATTTTCACGTTGAGCGAAAACATATCTTTGCCCACGTTGAATATGATGCAATCTACATTAGCTAAAATTAACCACAAGAGAATTTCTCCGGCTTCCGGAGCATGATGCAATATATTACATCAGGCAGTCACGTTTTTCGTCACGCAGGTTCGTGTGTTGACTCTTAGGATTTGGAGGGTGCACCTCAGAGTCCAGTGACCGCGGATAGTTTTCGTGTCGTGTAAGAGCTCTTTTCATGTTAAGAAACAAGCGAAATATTTAATTAGACAAGGGAAAATAACCTCAACTACTCGAGAAGAGCCACTACAGAGCAGGAAATGGAGGGGTCCGTGTCACGAAGTAACGAAAGTTAATTTTATATTTCTTATATTTATATTTCTCGTCACGCATGTTCGTATGCTGACTCTCGCTCATTTTAGGGGTGCACCTCAGAGTAGTGACCGAGGGGGAGTCGGGGGAGGAGAGATCGATTGTTGTTTCCCCCATTATTAAGGTAATCGGCCGCTTGTAAACTACTTTAGGAGTTCTTGTTTTTTGGTGTCGAGCTCACCCAGGTCCCCACTCGGCCAATGGGTAATGAACTCCTGCCTGACTAAAGTTAATACAAGCGTATTGAGTTTTACTTGAACAGAGTATTCCATTTCAAAAACGCGTTTATGAGTTTAAACTTGCTACACACAAATTTTCACGCAATTTGCAGGTCATTTCAGGTTGTACGTTGTACTCACAGACAAGAGGATTGTTTGCGCCGATCTTCTATTCCATTGCGCAAACTGCAGACTTTTAGCGTGACTGGCGTGACTACTGTACTTTCTTGAGGTTTTCGCCAAGCAAGAAAGCAGATAAAATTTAAGCACCAGATTTTGATTTTACCCCTACGAGAAGACGTTGGACAGAGTGTTATAGTTGAACCGCTATCGTTTCGTGCGCTGAACGCCGGGGCTGAACGGGGCACGAGCCATCCAGGCCATCTCTTGAAGAGTTGATTTAGCCGTTGCCCCTAGAAGACGTGAAGTTTATAAGCGTATTGAGTTTACTTGAAGGGAGTTTGTATAGAAGCTTATAGAGCCATTTTGTTATCCGTCAGTGTGTATGGTTAGCGCTATCCACCGGATAAATCACTATCCTGTGGATAAGTGTCAACAAAACAAACTACGCTATCCACTGGATAGTGATTTATACGGTGGATAGCGCTATCCATCCTTTGAACAACCAGGCTGATGGTTAACAAAGACTCGTATGCGAGTAAAGTACTATGCTTCGGTTCATTTCTTTGACAATTTCAAGGAATTGGATTTTCCACACCGTACCCCACTCGGCTAACCCCAACCGGAACACCTAAATATAAATTCTCTTATCTTAAAAAAAGACGAATTTCTTTTAGCAAGTGCGGAGAATTTAAATCCTGAGCTTAGCAATAAAATACTTTAGAAACGTATCTTTATAATATTTCCACAAGCAGGAAACTTAACCAAGGAAGAAGAACTTCCATTTCAAAGACGTGTAAGTGAGAAGAGTCATGTTTTAGATACGGAACAGTTCTGTCACGGCCGTCCTCCTGATGTCAGGTACGATGAAAACTCGGAAATTTAAACTGTTCTATTTTCAAAAGGAAGCATGATATCGGGATAAGAAATTGTGAAAAAGATATATATTTAGGTAATCTTTCCTTGAATGAAGGTAAAAATTCTGCAGTCCTCGCGGTTTTGAATTTTAGAATTTGATGACGTCACGTGAAAACCAAGAATTGACCTTTGCGTGCCATATGGGATAGCACGCAAGCATCAGATATTCACGTTACTCGCGTGACTATGAAATTTTAAGTTAGGTATGGTTAGTTCAGGGTCTGGGAGGGGGGATCTGGATCCCGAATTACGCGCCGATTTTTCGTAAATTTAAACGTAACTTTTTCATGTCATTTCCCGAATCCCGAAGTTTTTTAAATTTTTAGCTGGTTTTTTTTTTCACTTGGCGAAAAAATATGTTTTGTTATCTAAACAAGTATGTGAAGTTCATATTGGTTTGACCATGGATCGTAAAAAGACTGGATTGGAAACTAGCTGACGCGCGCGCCGCAACCGAGTGGAAATTCGTGACGTCATAAAAAATTCGCCCGTCGCCTGATCGCAGTTCTATCATGGCTGCTAAAGCGTGGTGGTGGACTACAATGTAAAATTCTTCGTTTTAAAAGCGACGTTAGCGAACTGACCAAAGACATTAGAACTGGCCGTTAGCGAAATAACTCGTACACGAAAAACAACCGCTGGGGACCGATTCCGAAGATGAAAAAAATAAACGAAGGAAGCTGCAGTGACTGCAGTGGTGCTATAAGCTTAAATGAAAACACGAAGAAAGAGCAACAAAATATGTCAGAACACCAAATGAAAACCAGAGAGATTCTTGCAGACTTGGGCTTGTAATTTGACGAGTAAGTTAGAGTCCCGTTAGAGTACTTTGTTTGTGACTGTGTACCAGTCATTTTGAAGTCACTTCTACTTCAGTCATGTGACATTTTAGTTAAGCTTATTGTGATTCGCTCAACTGCAAAATGACTGTCAAGCCGAAATCCTTGTTGCCGAACAGGATTCAACCGAAGTCACAACTTTCTTCAAATATGTCGCCAAAAACGGACTTGTGGACAATGACTTTTGCGGCACCAATATGTGTTGGCAGCTCAACGTTTATGCCTGAATTTGGACAGCCTCAGAATATCAAAATGTCATAGGGGCAGTCAAGTCTGAACGACTGTCACTTTGTACTAAAAAAAGGGTAGCAAAGAAAGTATCCAAGAGATAGGCTTAGGAGTTAGCTAAAATATAGGAGGTGGGTGAGAGCCAAAGTAATTTTATTCAACTTGTAAATTCAAAGGTCATGGCTTGGGGAATCCCCTTTGCTTTTTTCCAGTTCAGCAACAAGGTTATCTCCCTCAAGTTTGCAATGAGTAAAACTTTCAACTTAAATTATAGTATAGTTCACCTCAGTTTAATCAATTTGACATGACGTGGAAGTGATTCCTCCAAGATAAATTTCAAAATGGCTCAGTGGTACACAGTCACAAACTGTGCTCATCATATCCAGAGCTGCCAGAATCTGCCAGGTTTTCTTTCAGATGTTCTGACATTTTTTGCCTTTTTTCATTAGCACCACTGCAGCTTACTGATAATTTCTTACAGTATGCCCATGGTACAATAAGCTTTTCTGCATTTGTAACACTTAAATGCTTTCATCTTCATCTTCGGAGTTGCCAGAACAGTAGATTTTTAAATTCTTGTCTACTTCTTCTGCCAGAATCTCCTTGGTTTGTATTGATGTCATAATACATGTAAGGTGCATTCATAATATACTATATGGCTGCTTAACCAACATGTGTTTTGTAATTTGCGACCTGACAATTACTTGTATTTTGGTGGGGCTTATAGAACTTTGATCTCAATCACCGAACAACGTCTCTATTGTTTGTGAATTCATATCAACCCTCTCATTACTATAACTGATAGCAATGAGAGATGTCATAATTTGTATGAGGTAATCGCATAGACCTTATTCATAAATGGCGGCCGATTAATTATTCTTTTATATTCATGCTAATCAGCCCCCTAGCCTCGTTAGTATGTGCAAAATTCAAAATAATTTTTTACTCTAAAATGAGGCTAGGGAGGCTGATTAACATGAATATAAAAGAATAATTAATCCACCGCCATTTATCAATAAGGTCTATGGGACCGAGTAAAATTAAGGATTAATTATCACGTGTTCAGAAATTTGCAGAAAATTGCCTGTCGAGAGCAATTTGCAAATTCTGAAAACACAAGTGATATTAATCCTTAATTTTAGGAAGAATCATATGATTACTTGTTAATAACATAAACAACAAAATTAGTGTGATAAAGACATCAGGTGTTCTTCGGGAGACTATCCAATCCCGTTCAAAAATCTTCTGAGGACCTCAGGTGATTATCGGCAATCTTCGGAAATCTTCGGTCAACTTTGCACGTTTTGGGAGTCCTCGGGCAATCTTTAGAAATCTTCAGAGTGATTTGGCCGGGGCAAACCAAAATTAATGACAAATGCCCTCTGTGTTATTAACATGTATATTAACTTTGTTGATTTATCATGAGCAAAGAGAAAACAAACAAATTTGAATACACTGTCAAAATAACTTAATTCTTATAAGACTTGCAGGGTTCAAAAATATTAGAATGTGTCAAGCTACTACAATCAACAGTTCTTATCAATGCCAGTTTGGCCTTTGTGTGGCCATGCAAGTCCTTAAACTCTCCATTGCGTCCCAGGATATAGATACCATGTGGCTTGAAATTTTTGCAGGATCTAACTTTCACAGGTTTTCCAACGATCCGTGAAAATTAGAACCCATAAAAAATAAACTGCAAAAAAAAATCTGTGAAAATTTACTCCATTTATATAGATTACTGAATTTCAATTAAATTACTGCAAACAATATTACGATCTTCTTCTTTACAATAATTTGCAACATAACGCATAGTCTCTGGGTTTATTTGATAACAACTCTAGAAAAGACATCTCCTGCCGCCGAACAAACAGTGGATGGCTGCGGTACATGATAACTGTTCGGTTTATAAAAATGGGTTGTTCAAAGGGACACCATTCTCATGCAAGGGCATCACAAGATGTCCCTAGTTGTGATATAAAAGTACCGTATGTGAAATACCAAACAGGAATTTGCCTGAGATCCGTGAACATTTTGTTCCCAGCCGAGTAAAGTCTGAATCCAAGTTTGTGAAACTTTTTTCCCGCAAAACTAAAAAAATCGGCAATCTGTGAAATTAAACTCCTAACCCGCAAAAATGTCATGCCACACGGTATTTGCCTTGTATTATAAACAAATAATAGAAAGAGTTGTATGTGGGCAGTGGTATTTGGTAATAATATACCAGCTCATAATATTTCAATATCACGGCTGCTAGAGCAATTTTCAATTGAGTATCGAAAGTAATCCAAAATTGGTTTTGCTTTACTACGTTCTGTGATTGGTTTAAAAAACTTGCACCACCTACTCAACCAATCAGATGCGTCACAGGCCATAAACAATTCCCAAATCACGGCTGATTTTCAGCTGTTTTCTCGCATCACGCGCTCAATTTCGGCCAATTCCCGGATCATGCACGATCCCTTCCAGACCCTGTTAGTTTTGTCACCGACATTTTAAAGAAACGTATGAAAATAAAATAAAGCAGGAAACATTTATTTGCCCGGTTTTAGCTTTTTAAAGCTTCTTGTTCAATAACATCTATATAGTTTCAGCATATTCAGAGATTTGAAGCTTTTAAAGACAACACCTACCCCAGAAATTGGCTTATGAATTTATTCATGACAAGGGTCCTGCGTGACCTTAAAACAAATCAGCTAGAAAACAATGAAAAAAACAAAAACAATATTTCAATAAATGGAAATTTATTGACGTCCTAGCCCATCTGCTGATTTGCAGAAGTAATTTATTCTAAAATGCTTACAAAGCTTCTTGTCAGTGTTTCACTATCGGCTATCTAAAAAAAAACCAATAGCATCTACCAGCAACTAACGTTAAAACTAAAAACAAAACAAAACAAAATGTAAACATTTACAGCAAAGATAATTTAGCCAGAGCATGCCTTCATCGAGTTGATGTAATGCATTCTCTTCAAACTCCTATTTTGACAACTACTAAAAATTGCAGATCAACAGTGAATGCAAATAGTCACAGCGAGTGAATTGAAAATAAGTATTATCATATCTTTACCGCCGTCATTGTCAGCTTTAATAAATATACAAAGAATCTCCAGTACATTGTATGGTGAATGGTCATCTCTATTGAGCATAAGACCATGCTGCAGTTTGCTGTACTTGCCTTGCACAGCATTTGTGGCCTGTTGCTGGTAAGCTTGGTAGGTCGCCTGTGGGTATGCTGCAGCAGTTGCCTGGGTATATTGCTGCTGCTGCTGCTGCTGCTGCTGCTGCTGCTGCTGCTGCTGCTGCTGCTGCTGTTGCATAAGAGGCTGAGGAGGGTTAGGCTGTGAAGGGGGCGGACCAGGAGGTGGTGGGGGAGGCGCTTGTTGTGTATACGAGTTGCTGTAATTGTTGTAGCCTCCTCCCATCATGTTGTTTTGCTGTGATCCCATTTGGTTCCAAGAGCCATTCTGTTGCGACTGATTCCTTCCTCCATGGGAATCTTGAGTTCTGTTGGAGTTAAACGACTTGTTAGCGGTTGACATATGACCACCACCTCTCCCAGAACCACCCCGTCCTCCACCTGAGAAACTCGAATGTCCTGACCGGTTTCCACCGCCACTTCTGTAATCACTGCGCGAGTCCCCATAACTGCTCCTGTTAAAATGACCACCCGGGGCAGATTTATCACGATAACGGCTTCGACCTGAAGTGAGAAGCGGAAAACAAAAAATGCTATTTAATATTTATAATATATTTTGCAACAGGCTTCAGTTACCTAAATTTTAAAATACACAACTGGGAATTACCAGGTATACACAACAACTTTGGCAGTAGCAGATCTAGGAGAGGCCCTCCCTTATTCAAGCAACAAGAGGCCCATCTTCACTTTAGGTAGTTTGAATTGTGCCTTTTGGTTTAGATAATTTTAATGTTGGGAAGGAAATATGAATTGACTGTAAACCCCTGGTCAAACAGCACATGATAAATGAAACTCTTGCTCTCGGAGTTTGACCACGAACTATCATGCACTATCATCAACTATCATTCAAACAACCTCAAGGGGGTTGTCTGAAGTAATTACAGTGCGTGATTGAACAAAATAACGGACACATGGTAGCACAAAGAGACCAAACTTCTCATCGCTTTATGTAGTGAAGAGGCGAATTTTTCTTCTTCTGGTCTCAGCAGCCTTCTCCCTGAAAATCATTCATGGCGGCCAAGCGATTGGGCGCCATTTTGTTTTAAACTTCAGATTGAGAGGTTACCCTGCCTATTTCTATTGTTTTTATATTTCTGCAGATGTGAACCGAAACATAATTGAACAACATTGAATGGAGAATGATAGCTAGCCTCGATTATACTTCAGTTGAATATAATAAGGTTTAGTGTGACAATTAACACCTGACAAGACACAGTCAGTTTGACACACATCTGATGCAGAAAGGATGGATCTTTGTAACCGTGCATCAATTTTGGAAATCTAACAAATTCTTCCAGAGTTATGCTGGAAAAACCTGTTCAATTTTTGTTGAAAAATCAGTGGAAATTTGGCGGCTCTCACACCCAACATACTTCCAGGTTCATTTTTCAACTTAAAAGGTTAAGTCAAAACCTTTCCAGCTGATAGGAAATGTATCAAGCACCGAAGATAGCAAGAAAAGAAAGGGGGAGTAAAAGGAAAGTAAAAGAGAGAAGGAAAAAATCAGAAGGGAAAGGTCTTTTTTTGGCTATGCACTGTGGCCAAAGATAAAATTGAACCTTTTTAACATCTTTCCCTTGTTCTCCAAATGGCATTTTTAGCAAAGGTTAGACAAATTTTGGGTGACAGCACCAAGGAAACTGGTTCTGTGAACCAAAAATGCGTTTTTCAGTGCGAATTCTGGTACCTTAAGGGTTAAGACAAGTTGAATTGAAATAAAAGTATTAGCTTAAACCCATAAAAATGTAAAACACCTACGGGAGCCCCGAGTGTAGGGCCGTGTTTTTCTTTAGATATCAGCTTTTATAGTAAACTCAACTGTGCTTTCAACAGAATTGTAACAAGCCTAGACCTAACAATAACTTATTCAATATTCTTCACAAAATATCTTGAAAAGGAGAACCAAGTTTTACATGTAATGAACAACGCTAATGGGTATACTAACTTTTGCCAAACATCCCCCTAGCTTGCTCTGCCATAGTTAAGAGCTTTGGGTTGACATGTTGGTTGGCCTCCTTCAACACGGAAATCAAGTCCTTAGCCTGCTTGGCATTGCCAATGGTGAAGAAAGTGTACGATGTTCCTGTGCGATCTGAACGTGCTGTTCTGCCAATACGATGCACATAGTCTTCTGAACAATTTGGGAAGTCAAAGTTGATGACAAATTTGATGTCGGAGATATCTAAATAATGCAACAAGGTGACAAAACATAACAAATTATTCAGGCAGCAATAACATGAGGGCGTCACAACTGAATGCCAGCTCCCTAATGTTACATTTTAGAAAATGTCAGAAACAGTCCCTTGATACTCACGTGGGCACAGTATTCCAACACCTTTTAATGCAGTGTAAATACAAAAACAAATTGGCCAGCAATGTAGCCTGTCTACTTCTCCAAACAAACTTGCTTGGTCACAAGAGCTATTTGTCCCGAGTGTAAATTTTTGAGCTTGTTTCTGCTCTGGGAGCCGGCATGAAAAATGTTCACCAGGTTACACTTGAAGCAGGAACCACATCATGACTCAGCGCGTCCAGATGATTGGGAGGGAAAGAACATACTAAGGAAGACTTGTCTGACTACCACTAAATGTAAACAGTTATGCAAACTTTGTGGGCCCTTTAGATTCAACACTGCATTGCAACACAACATGCACAAATATAGGAGGTCCTTCAGTAAGTTACAAAGACATACAATTGAATCTCACCACACAGTGCATCTTTGCTGGTAATGCCACCACTTTCAACATGAATAATGTTATTTACCATAATAGGGTCTGGAAGAGCAAATACTTCTGGGAACAACGAGAGTTGTTTCACAGACAGTCTCCAGTCAACCCTTGGTTATAACTGGCTGCACCACAAATATTGGAGATCAAAGAAAAACTGTTGAGTAAGATTCAATTTGTTTCTTTGTACCTTACCATAGAGGCTTCCTGTATACAAGTCATTTGATACGAACAAATGTTTTGCAATGTTAAAAACATTCTCAAGCGCCAAACAATTTTTAATCTTCTGGCAGGAAATAGCATTTTGAGGTCAACCTCTGCACTGAACTTTCAAGTCAATGCCCAGTGCTGTGGCTTTCAGTCATTTATCTTGTTGTTGATCTTTGTTGGTCAGACTAGTGATGCACCAAACAAAAATAGTTTTTTAATTGAACTCTAGTGATGGAGTTGTTTTCAAGAAACTAATAAGTCAGAGCACTGGACTTTGACTTAAAGTTTGAGGTTGTACAGATAGTACTAATATTATGCAGCAATAAGCTGAATCTGCCAGGCCCCACAAATGTTAACACTACTGTGGAACCTAACTCCATCTGTACAACCATCAAACACAACTCCACTTTGAATTTTTGAAATTATTTTATTAAAATTCAAGGTTTGATACAGGTCCCATATCTGATGGGAGCACAAGTAAGATCAATCAGAACACCTGTGTTCCAAGCAGTGATGTTCCTAAACGGATTGTCCTCCACCATCACTCAGACATGAAGGAATCTTAGACACAATGCAGCATATCCATGGGAATTGCCTTGCAGTTAACTGCAAACTAATGTACCTTGAAATATACTGAGGTACAAAGTTCAAAGAAATTCCTCAAAATTTTCTTTTGCCTGATATTTTGTCACTTGAAGGCTGAAGGACTTCCTGAAATGGAAAACATTTGGCATATGTATGCATGTGTGCATCTGACAGAGGCCCACAAGATTGCAAAGTTGCATGCTACTTTTCACAATTTCCGAGAGCAAATTTGGTAACAGCGACTACGCAAATTAATTATAAAACCTAACAAAAGAAGACCTATAACAACTGCTCCTTTCCCTCCAGCTCAGCTGACAAACCAAGGTCATGCACAGTTCCTTCCACTCAAGGACAACCAGTAACCAACAGCGTAGATGATGCACCCTCCGATTAAAAACTAATAAACCTACTATGGGGTTAAAAAATAGAAGGTAGAGTTAGTAACTTCATGAACAGAAAGGACATTATGCTATCTAGAATGAATTACTGTGTATTTACTCACTCGATCTAAGGTACAGACAAGGCTGAATCTAAGAATTCTCACTACACTTGTGTGATCAAGGTTGTTTGTTAAAAATAACACTGTTAAACTAAAAAGAAAAACAGTGACAAACCTAATCCTCGGGAGGCAACATCTGTAGCAACCAGGATGGGGGCATTACCCTTCCTGAATTCTACAAAGGATAAAGAGAAAAGAGAAAAATATTAATCCAATTATTTCCACAGTGTGCTAGTTCATATGTAACGAAATATTAATTAATCTTTATCAATCTTGAAAACACAAAAAATATCAAACCAACCAGAGCTGTCACTTGTATGGAAAGCCTGAATTGGAAACGTTTCTGATGCAGGTAGGAAATTGGACATGTGCACTGTACAGGTACAAGTAGTCTCCTTATGGGAAGTACATTATCATAGAAGACTAAGACCAAGTGTTATATTGATCAAGGATGCTTCACATATCTTGCACATGTAACGTTGGTTGCTTCAAGGGGTTTTCTGTGTCAATAAAGCTATACGTTCTGACATACCGTTTAATACCCAATCCCGTTCAGGCTGAGATTTGTCTCCATGAATACACATAGCAGGCCATCTATTGAGAAATAGATAAGACTGAGAAACAAGTAAACTGACGGATAATAACAGAACAAAAACTAACCAAGAGCATCAGTAACGAGGAATTCAAAATGGTCAACAACAAAAATTCAGAAACAAAATGAACATTCATCAGGTGCTCTACAGGTTAAGATCACATTGAAGAGATGAAGCAAGCAACACATACCCATCTCTGCGCATCCTTCTTGTTAGTTCATCTGCTCGTTTCTTTGTCTCCGTGAAAATGAGGGACTACAAAAGTAGCAAAATAAATAAAGAATAAATGACAGGGTGCAAAGAGAATCAATTTTCTAACTAACAATTTTTTGTAACTAGGATGTACTAGCCCAACAGTCATTCTCACTAGCCCGGAAAAAAACTTATCACTAGCGTGATTATTCAATTAATTATAAAAAGTATATTATTTGTAATTTGGTAAGTTGACTAACTACACCAGTTAGTAAGATAATATTAACATAATGGTACAATCATTCAGTGTTCATCATACGGTCATCTTTCTTTCAGAAAAAGTCAATTCTTAATAAATTATTGACGACTACAGTGTACATGTATCGTAATTTGTTTTTGGTTTAATTTACCTCCAAAATTACAAATTGGTTTGTAGGTTTGTCCCTAAGAAAAAAGTTTGGAGGTTGTCCTTATAAATTCAGCACCAGCGACACAATCCATCGGTACACATAACGTATTCAATGATTTGCACGGTTTGCATTTCATTATGGGGCGATTTGAAACATAGCTGTTTTACTGAGTTTGTTGATATGTTTTGGCCCATATTTCTCGTTATAAAAGCAAAACAAGACCAGAGAAATTGTTTTTTAACTTTAATTTATTGTGGGACTGATTTTATGGCAAAGTGGGAACTGAAAAAGTAGGTTGCCAGGCTGGGCGACAGGTAAGTTTATTGTGTCGCCCAAATACGAAAGCCAGCCACCCGCTGCTAGAGCACAGTCTGCTTTGAGTCAGATGAATTAACCAGAAAAATTAGATTTCTTACAGTACTTCAGTCTAATTTAAATTTCCATACTTTTTTCCACAAACTAAAATGCCCCCAAAAACTTGACTTGCCCATCAGGCAAGCGAAGGATAGAATCCACTAGCCCGACAGGAAAATCCACTAGCCCGACAGGAAAATCCACTAGCCCCGGGCTATCGGACAGGACTTTCTTTGCATGCTGAATGAGCAAATAGATAAATTTAAAAAAAGTATGCATCTGTAATGCAACCTAACAAATAATAACATTTACCTTGTTTTCAGACTCTCCCATAATCTCTTCCAGAAGCTTGATCAGCCTTGAAAACAACACACAGCTTGTTAGCCTATATAAATGAGCCCTAGTGTGGACTACATACACACATGCATGTACCCAGTCCTATACAAACATGCGCACGATTATTTCTAATTTTTCAAACTGTCCAAATTAATCCTTAATTTGGATACGTGTCCAAATTAAGGATTGATTTGGACAGTTTCGTGAACGCGATATAATTAAAACCTAATAGATATAGCACTACATGCTCGTCCAATTTAAAAATAATTGAATTCAAAAAATTCCTCGGACCTCTGAATTTTTTTCATCCAATTATTTTCAAATTGGACAGCATGTAGTCCTATTACATATACTAATAATTGTGCAATTTTGGTATGCTTGGGTGATAATTGCCTCCGCAGAGTTTTGGCCCAGAGGCCTAAACCCCAGGGCCCAGTTGTTCGTAAGCCGATTAACGCTAATCCAGAATTATTGAGGTTTCAATTTCTCCTATATAAATGTGGTTTTCCATGACAATGTTTTCTGGGGTTTGACATTAGTCAAAGTCAAAACTGAAGAGTAAAAAATATAAACAGAAAACCTCACTGAAAAGTTACAAAAGTGAAATCAAAATTCACGCTAATCCAGGATTAGCTTAATCGTGCTTTGAACAACCGGGCCCAGGAGGCATCCTTGAAGTCTCAGCGTAAAAGTACCTATAACCCCAAAACTTTTTTGTTCCAAAAAATCTATACATTTTTCTGAGCAGAACGCCGAAAAGAAAAATCTTTTTGGTTGAAACCGCGATTTTTTATGAATTTTCAAAGTCTCGGAAAATCGCATTATTTAAAAACATGACCGAGTAGCAGAACCATCGTGAAAGTACTGGATCTAGCACAATTCGTGACGTCATTCCAGGCCATCAATCGATCCTTGAGTTGTGTCTTCGTTCAGAGTTAGAAATGCGTGCAAAATTGAGCCGAGCCGTTCTTTGCCATTGCCGTTGCTCTTCAGAGATGAAGATTTCATGGTCAAGTTTTCTGGGTTGATCGATCGGCGAGTTTGAGTAAAGATGAAATTAGAGTTTCTGTCTTTGTACAAATTATAAGGACTTCAATTTGCTTCGTTCGGGTTCCAGAATTTTCGTAGAATTCAAGGTAATAATTTATTCTTGCTGAACCAAAATATTATCTTTGGTAAGATGCATTAAGCGATTCTAGTACAGTGAGCACGGCTGATTTGATTCAGACTAATTTGCTCAGTCTGTTTATAGTGTTTATACCACGCGAACAATCGACACATTTCACGGCACTTCGAATTTGTTTATACTTTACTGATCTGGCGATATCAAAGGAGGACAGATTCTCACCGAAAAAATTTGACATCTTCGTGCTTTAGCATTATTTCATGAGACTGCTAAGCTAAATCGTTTAAAAGCAAAGTAAGATATTCCCAATCGAATCATAAATTCGAACAGAAGCTTCAGAAGATTACTGTCTGAATAGCGCACAGTTTCCGTACGAGTATCCACTGCAAATAATTCATACACGAGTCCAGACTTTCGTTCTATGTATCTCGAAAAGTATTGACGCTATGAAAATGAAACTTACATGGTGTGTAAAGCATCCGAAAATCTTTATTTTAGTGGCAATCACAAATCAATTATGATATATAATGCCAAAATAACGTCATACTTTAAAAATGTCCACCATCTTGGATCTGTCATCTTGGATTTTAAATTGTTCAGAAATGTCAGACGAGTGGTTCCGAATGGATAGTGCGAAGTTGCAGGTTTTTTGTTAGAGCTGGGACCTTTACTCGGCTATTTCAATATTTGTCCCGGCTATTTCACACAAAGCTGTGCTACGATTTTTCAATAAAGAACGGTCACAGTTGAAGGAGTATTTGTACTTCATTTCCTGCCTATTAAAACCGAATGATAATTTATTTCGGTGCTATTGAGGCAATTGAGCATTTATTTGCCCGTAACACATTTTGTGGACGTGTTGCTGTTTTGGAGTTTGTGACTGTACCAAATTTAGCGTTATATAAACAGTCATTGGCGCGCCCGAACTCGTCATTAAAGTATCAAATAACTATCGTTCGGCAGTAAATATGTACGTTTTAAATAAACAGTGTTGCAAATTCCGGGGAAATCCCCGAAACTTCCCCATTTTAATTGGCGTATTTCCGTCCATGCCCTTTTCCCGGTATTGCGACAGACAACTGCAATAAATACAGTTTGTTCGGTCGCTGCAGTTCAGTCGATCTCTCGAAAGAAAATATCCGAGTAAGCAATGCCTCTTTTTAACGGCTAAAACAAGGAGTCAAGTTGATCAAAAGTGGCCTCAAATGCACCCGTTTGATCTCAAATTTTCAGAGGCGACCCCCCTCCCACACCTACCCCACCATTTGGGGTCCCTGCTATTAACAATTTGGTCTCTGCTATTCAAAACCTTACCAAAAACCCTGAGTTGCCTTGATATAAATGGGAAAAATAAGATAGAGAAGGCAACTATCAGGCAGTCCTGTCGTATCTAGACGTGAGTACATATATACAGCCTGTCTTTTATACTTGAATTTATGCTGCCGACGATGAGCCATGTTGAATGCTTGTGTCATCGGCTCCTAGTGGTTGTGTTTCAACTGTGGCGGCCAAATTCACATTATTTTGTGGATAAGATTTAGGCTGTATTGAACGTACGCATGAGCAAAATGTAAAATTGTACAACTTGTGAAATATTAAATCAGCCTGGGAATAAGCTAAACTCAACTTATTATGAAAACGTTCCAGTCATATTTAAAACTTGAACAAATCACAGCTTCTGATATTTAATACGCGATGGTGCGATTTCGCACAATTGACCTCAAATCGCATCTGATCGCAAATCGCATAACTCATGAAAAATCTCACAATGTGAAAAAATACACGACAAATCCTTTTACTCCTTAACGTTATTTCAAGCTGATTTACCTTTCAAAACACCTCAGAAATACTCAACAATGTTCGTTGAGTACGAATCAAACAACTAGGCGTTCTATGTGCGATTTTGCACATTGGGGGCCTGGTCCTAGTTTGATCAAGTGAAAATCACATGGTTCTAACTTTGCAAAGACTCTTGTCCACAAGGCAACTTACTTGAAGTCTTTCTCAGTTTCCTCACACACATCCACAATCTGCAAGATTTTGTGATTTGCAGTGAGCCCCAGTGTGCCAACTGTAATGTGAACATAATCCCGTAAGAAGTCAGAAGCCAGTCCCTGCACTTCCTTGGGCCATGTTGCACTCCACATAAGTGTCTGTCTGTCCGGTCTTATCTGTTCAATAATTGTCCTGATCTGTGGTTCAAAACCCATGTCAAGCATTCTGTCTGCTTCATCAAGCACCAAGAAAGTGCACCGCCGCAGGTTTGTTTTACGACCCTCCAACATGTCAATCAATCTTCCTGGTGTAGCTATACATATCTCCACACCTGCAACCAAGAATGACCAAGCTCATTGTCACAGTTGGATGTAAAAATATCACTATTGAGACAATCAAAATTTATATCAAGTGAACTGTTTTGTTTGTCATTTGTAACCCATCTATGCCTAAACCGGCCGGCCCGCGCACATGTTCCATGAGGCCAATATGAAATCCCCTACCTCCTGCCATTGTGTTTCTAAAAATAGTCAAAATGGCAGAAAATGCAAACGTCAATACCCCATATCAACAAATTTCAGTTATTTTTTCAGTTTCAGGATCCTTGTAACATTTTCTTTCAGAAACTGTCATCAAATGTTCCATAATACTTAAAAATAATTTTGGCACCAACTTTGTGAAGTCATTTTCCCGCCACAAATTTCACCACCCCTAAATATCCTGAGATTTTACGGCATTCGAGCGAAATTAAATAAAACATAAAATTTATATAGTTTTTCATAATTGTCTATAGATGAGTCACCTCTTTCAAGTTCACGAATTTGAGGCCCCTTTGGTGCACCTCCATATATGCACACACTTCTGACTTTCGAGTTTCTTCCATATTGAGAGGACACAGCCTGTACTTGCTGTGCCAATTCCCTTGTTGGACAAAGGACAAGAGCCTGAAAACAAAATAACAGCTTTGTAAGCTGAGCACTGTTTAACATCCACAAGTATTCAACATCCAAATCAATGTGTGCTTCCAGAAAATATCCATACCCACCCCACAGAGGATAACGGAAATTCCAAGGGGTAGGGGGGTCTAAAAGCGATAATTAAAGGGGAGGGGGTAAGCTTTGTAAACCCCGGTTTCACCTCGGGTTTTTGCAATCGCCTTGGTTTAACAAAACCGCCGTATAGAATAGGACGCGGCAGAGTTTGAATAGGCCATTAACCCCTTTGTTTTCAAGTTCATTAACTTCAATTGGCGAACATTCGCGCTTCGATGATTTTAACATGATACAATTCAACACAAGTGTTAACAGTGATTAACAGAATGGAAATATTGAGTTTACAGTACAGGCCGAAGATATGCGAACCAAAATCAACGCGTTCGCATTAGCAAAAACGCGTCGAACGCGTTAGCGTTTTACTAACGCGAATCAAAAACGCGTGGATAGTAGAGCTCATTAGTATGTATGAGCTAGCTCATTGTTTTTCAGTTGATGATATTCATTGTTTATTTTGAATGCCCTTTAGCAGCTTTAGAATTCTCTCTGACAATATTCATCGATCGAAATGACGACTGGTTTGAATATTTGATCGGTCAAACGTCTTTTCGAGCGAAGGCATTCGAATTGTTGATTTCATGGGTCAAGTTTGCATTCATTATTTAGTGGATAACTGGAAAGCGACAGAAGCGAACACGCGAACAACATTCAACGGCGCTTGTTCTGAAAAAGTCTGGGTTTATACTTCGCATGCCAGCATCAAACATTCGTGTTGTTGAGCGGCACTTCTAAACCGAC
The DNA here is from genome assembly GCA_029204205.1 of Desmophyllum pertusum. Taxonomy (NCBI): domain Eukaryota; kingdom Metazoa; phylum Cnidaria; class Anthozoa; order Scleractinia; family Caryophylliidae; genus Desmophyllum; species Desmophyllum pertusum. The sequence goes on from MU825877.1 coordinate 2,388,475, forward strand.
GGTGAAAAACAATAATAAACTACGAGCAAATGACAATCACGATAAAACCTTCATTACAGCAGATTACAGACAACAGTTAATGCGAACAAAAATTCTCAAAAGTCTCCTCTGAGTGAAAAACGAAAAGGAGTATAAAAGGAAGTGAGCTCCACATTATAATTTAGCGGTAAACTTTGTAAACATTGCCGACTCGGAGCGCGACAATCTCTCAGATTACATACTATTCGCGGACTTTCCAGAAAACACAACGATGAAGTCAAATTAATCCTATCGAGTTTGGATGGAAATGTATTTCGTCTATCCTTGTGTTCTTCATCCAGGATTTTGGTTTTCAAAAGCGAACTATTCCTGAACTAAAAGTGTCAAAAGTAAACACATAACTTTATGCAAATTTGTGTTGAAATTTGATCTACGGCTTGAACATTTTGACAGGTACCTTCCCCGGGTACGTTCGCAGTTCAAATCTGAAATCTTCAATCTTTGAACTGCTAAGTCCTAATGTGTTTGTTTATAGCAACTTTAGGGCTTTTTGTGAATTTTAATAAATAGCGGACTCGGAGTCAACAAACTTTGCACGCGTTGCGTGACGACCCAAACTTCTCGGAACATTCTCACGTCTTGTAGCAAACAGACTCGGAGTTTATGTTTCAAAGAGTTCGCAATAATTATTTATCCTATTTAGCGGATAACTGCGAAGCCAACAGAAGCGAACAACATTCAATGACGAACAGCACTTACAGCAGCAAACATTATTTAACGGCGCTTGTTCAGAAAACAGTCTGGGCCACTTTGCATGCCGGCATCAAACAACGGCGGCGAAGCAAACAACATTCAACGGCGCTTGTTCAGTCTGGCCATAGTTAACTATGGTCTACATTGCGAAGTATAAAAGTAATGATAAACAACATTCATGTCATGTTTACACAAGTTCACACGGTCGAATTCGGCTTCAAAAAGTTTTGAAGCCGAATTCTTGCCAATGTTTGCTTTGCATGAAATATATGGGTTTCGCGACGAATGTTTTCGCTCTTGTGGTTATGGCGTTGTTGGAGGCGGCATTTCGGAAGCTTGACTCGTCTTTTGTTTTGCACAACAATGTTACACAAAGACAATTTATGGTATGAATAACAAAAGCGAAAACGCGTTGTAAAAACGCGTTTTCAAAAAACGCGCACACGCGCAAAACGCTTGTGTGCGTTGTTCGCATATCTCTGGCCTGTACTGTAAGCAACACAGGCGAAAAGCAAAGCAACTTACTATGATTATAAATAATCTCATCTAGAAAATGGATTTGGCAGTCTTACTTAGCATTATATTACCATCTCAAAGTGCAAAATAATTAAACAACTTACCACTGGACCATCCCCAGGTTGAAGAAGAGGTTGGTTATTGATATGCACAATTGCAGGTAGAATGAACTACAGGAAAAAAATATATTAACATAGGGGGGAAAGTCCTTGATAGTATGTCAACTAATATGGACATTATAAAAACAATGCTACTAGATAGCAAGATTGCAAGGCTGAGTGGTCAGCAAATTACACTTCAGTACCAACCAACTCACCTCCAGCGCAAATGTTTTCCTAAGGCCCAGTTCAGACGCCGTACTTCACGTGAGCCGAATTGAATTCAAATTTAGGCCGACCTAAATTAATTTAGACCGGCTGAATTGATTCAGGCGCCGAGCTTAATTCAGCCGAACTTAATTCAATAGGGGAAAATTGCTGTTATATTGAAAAATACATTATAATAATTCATGCATTTGTTTCGGCTCATGTGAAGTTTGGCGTCTGAATCAAAGCCGGTCCACAGCCGTTATTCCCGGCTGAGCCAGGCGGAAGAACGACTGAGCCGATCCGAATTCATTCAGCCGTTCCGAATTGATTCAGACGCTGTTCCTCACATGAACTTAATTCATCGAATTCGATTCGACTCATGTGAAGTACGGCGTCTGAACTGGGCCTAATACAAAATTTAGAAGTTTGGTGGCCAATCTCATTCAAGGTTTCATTAAGATTTTGAGCAGGAGGGAAATAAATTATTGGTCTTCACAAGTGGGCAGAAATGAATGATATTTCAACTTCTTTGAAAGAAAAAACTTGGGTTAGAAGCAAAAGCAGCCGCCAGGCAGAATCAAGTTGACAGCCGGTTAATTTGCCCGGTTGCCTGCCCTTAATGAAACCCCTGCTGAATCATGTTACATTCAATACCAACTTACTTGTAGGTCATTTTTTTGGAACCAGGTGTTCAAAATTGATCAATGTGACCAAATTGATGTGGTAAATTACAAAGTTACTACTAGCCCAATAACTATTGATTCAGGCTAAGAATTCTCTATGCATGTATTTCTGCAGAGTACAAAACTTACAGATATAGTTTTTCCTGATCCTGTCTGTGCAATCCCAACAAGGTCTCTACCACTAAGTGCAGCTGGCCATCCCTAAAATAAAACATGTACAAGGTAAGAAACAAGAAGACTTCCATCTATCATTACCATACCTCATTACAGTACAGGGCGCAGGGATAGCAGCACTTACACTGTACATGCGTGCAAAACGCGTGCAATATAGCGGCTTTACGTACGCATTACACGCAAAATATGCGCAAGTAAAATTTTACACAAACTCTTACACGCACCTCAATTACACATGAATTGCGAGTATTCTGACCAAGGATCAAACCTTTTCACACCAAAAATCCTGTAAAATTTACCATGACTTACTAATACGAACACCATCTGTCCTTTCATTGTCTGTGTTAACAAGATTTGACTGTAATAAGCAGTATTTTAGTCAAGGCTAGCAACAAAACAGTAAATGATAAACCAACTGTAACTGGGATCCCTGCATACAATGTTTGATTATATGTGACCCTCCACGGGAAAACAGGGATAAAGGTGATAGCACGCTCACAACACACTTCCACTTTAAAACAAAAGAAATTGGTTTTAGCACGCTTAAAGCGTGTTCAGGAGCACACTTCGGTAGAAAACTCCGTTGTTTCGTACAACAATAAGCGTGCGCATACGAACAATGCAGTCAAACAAAGAAGCGTGTTAAGCTTCGAAAACAAAAGCTAGCGTGCGACAACACTCTTAGCGTGCAAAATAGCACAACACGCTTAGCGTGCGAGATCTCACGCAAAATTTAACTAAAGAGTTTTCGAAAGAGAGAGAGAGAGTATTGAGATTACACGTTGATGCAAGCGTGAAACGTAAACATGCATGTTTGTCTAGACAAACCGTTGCGTTACCAACTTTATGTTTCTGCACATGTAATCAAGATTTATTTTGCACAAAAACTTGTTTAGTGCCGGTTGTGAAGACTTTTCACTCGTTCCAATTAAAGTCAGTTTTGTATTTCATATTGCTTGACAGAACGGATTTCCCATGTTTGTGAGTGAAGAAGCGCGACGGTATTTTACGCTTGAACAAACACCGAAAAAGAGAGCCGTTCATGATGCTTTGTTTGGAACGAAACACGTTAATTAAGGTAATTCCTTCAAAATAAAAGTTACACTGAAAAGTTTCTGAAACTTTCCCTAGTTGAACAATACGATGTAACATTTCAAAATATTGAATAAAAAGAATAGGTCACCAGCCTCGCGAAAGAGATATAATCGACTAAAAATACCTCCTAATTCCTTACAAAATCAACCAAAAACATGTATTTTTTCACGTTTCCAGTGATTATTAATTTTTCTGCACTGAGAATTGGTCTATACTCCTTGTATAGAAAGAAGATGATTACTAGACTTAAATTTGCGAAAAAAAATGATAGGTCCCCACGCTCATTTACGAGAAAACGATAATTTACCTCTCTGGCGAGCATTGCCACCAAGAAAAAGTTGGTTTCTCAAGGAAGAAAGTGAAATTTCAATTCAGGAAGATTTTGGTCACGTGCTAGGCAACGGGTTCTTGGCAGATTCCCGTTAATTAGTGTAGCAGTACACACACGCAAATCGCGGAAAGTGAAAAAAAGTTCAACTACTACGTGCTCATTCATTATTGACAGCCGGGAAAAAATGAGCCTTGACGAAAAAAGCCTACAAATTCAAGCTAAAAGCTGTGATTTTATTTTGAACCGGGATTCCCATAACATATTTTTGTTTTGAATTCACGTGTTCGTATGAATAATTGCGACCGCGGATTTGCAGAGCAATAACAATCACGATTAATGTTTAACACAAAGTAAAAGAACATCAAAGGTAATAATAACTGCGTATATTTCACATACATCAATATTTAAAATAAGGAGGGCGATCAATTTACTAAATTTTATGTCTGTTTGACCTTTAATATTCGGATAGTGTCTCTCTTGTTCGTCGTTCGATAGGACGCTAATTTACCTAGTTGTTTTCCGATCTCTTCCTTCTTCCTTTATAACGAGATCACAATTTTTCTGCCATGTTTATTTTTACTCTAGCGTGTTCTAGCGTGCCAATTCGCACGCTAAGCGTGACATGTTTAGCGCGCTAATTCAAACAAAAGGTTTAGCGTGTTAACATCTCCGAAACAAAACCTAGTGTGTCCTTCATTGTCCTACGAATTAAATATGCACATGAAACGTGTCCTTGGACACACTAAGCGTGCTGTGTTAGCGTGTTGTGAGTGTGCTATCACCTTTATCCCTGTTTTCCCGTGGAGGGTCACATATGCTAAACTTAGAATTACCTGTGCTTGAATAACTGTCGGTTCTTGGAAACCCTCTTTTCTTATTGTATCCATAACATAACCTAGAAAGGGGAAGTTTTAAACTTTGTCATCTTACAGTATATCTAGCACAAGGGCATGGACAGGGCATCGTTCCAATAAATGTAGAGGAAGGTGTTGGTTATACTACATTAACCTGCGATCAGGCGTTCTTTTCCTTTTCTTTCTTTTCGCGGAGAACGAGAGCGCGGAGAGAGAGAGAGAGGAAAAGGAACGCCTGATACAATTATTTGCCGATTCGCTTTCCACCCACTTGTCAATGATCTGTCAAGCTGTCAATTTTCAAAATCTACGTTACAGTTCGTGACATTTGTACACTTGCCGTTCTCTTGAATTCGGTCTTCTGACCTTCTTTGCTTCAAGTGCATTTCTAACGGGCAAGATATGTTGTATTATGAGGAGCATTTTGAAGTAGAATAGAGCCTTCGACTGTGTTTTTGCCATCAATTTCATTCCGAAAACAGCACTGACTACGATTGCGTTACACGACACAAATTTGCATAATAACGTCCTAGACATGTCTAGTCAGTCGTTATGGTCGAATGATTCCATGATTCCGTTTAGAAATTTGAATCAAATAACCATTTTTTAAGCGGAAAGCTTCAGCCGTTTTAAATGTAAGATCTTTATATTGGCTTAGTAATGATTCAGAAGAGTCCTTCCCTTCGCAAAAGGCGGTAGCGGAGTGGAAAAGTAGAAGGCCTTTCTTGTACTTTAATCGAGCGTGCACGCCGGATTGACAAAAGCCATATTAGGTACGCATGATTGACGGAAGTATTGTTTTTCGACCAATCAGGAAAACATTCAGAATCTGAATGTTGAACATGAGATCCGGCAAGTAATTGTATCAGGCCCTCCTCTCTTCGAGGAGGGCCTGATCGCAGGTTAATACTACATGTACTTAATAAGCTCAGATGTCAGAACACTGGTACTGGCCGTTTTTCTCAAACTGACTTTCTTGTATTATTAAAAATTGCAAATAGTTTTATGTTTTATACATACCATTGTGAATAGTTTTATGTTTTATACATACCATTGTAAATAGTTTTATGTTTTATACATACCATTGTGAATAGTTTTATAATGTTTTATACATACCATTGTGAATAGTTTTTTAGATTTTTAGCATTTTTATAATCGTATTTATTTATTTCATATTTCTTCTTCTTTCTTTTACACACGACCCCACAAGCGGCACCGCTTTAAATATTATCATGTATAAATAAAGATTATTATTATTATTAGTGACAACACTTACTTGGGAAACTTGCTTCCTCAAAAGCCACCACTGGCTTTGGTACATTCCTTCCTTGAACAGTAAGTTCACAACGTCTTCTGTATTCATCAATCTCTTGCTAAAATTCAAAATCAACACTTTTAGATTTTTTATTTGGTTAGTCATGTTTTTATAAAGACAGTAACTACTGTATCAAAGGGTTAATACCTTCCATATTATTTTTGTAGTTTGCAATCACAACAGGCAGATGTGCTTCAAATAATTTAGCCTGACCATTTACTGTGTATACTGACTACTCAAAATTGCCTTTTTTCAGAAAACCTCAATTAAGGTAATTCCATCGAAATAAAAGTTACACTGGGAAGTTTCTAAAACTTTCCCTAGTTGAACATTGTGATGTAATGTTTCAAAATATAGAATAAAAAGAATAGGTCACCAGCCCCGCGAAAGAGATACAGTACCGCCTGAAAGTATTGACCCACCGCGCCGAAACCTCATCTTTGCCGAAGGGTTTTGCCGCGAAATCACCGCGGTAGGACGAAAACCTCAACCTCGTTCTGGACGATCGTGACCGAACGCCGCGTAACAGATCGTAACAGGTGACAAGAAGAAACAATACTGATTAATTGCTATTCTCAAACAGTTTCACTAACCTCTTAAAGAAAACTTTGAAATTGTCGGCCGTACGGCTCTTCGATCGCTAACGGCGGAAATCGAGCGTTTATAATCTGACCTGGCTCCAGTCCTTCAACATAATTTGTTTGTTCATTCGCGTGCACATTGAAGCTTGGAGATAAATTTGATACAGAGTCCTGGTCTTAAATCCTGTATAGAATACTTTGAAGTTAATAATTTCACCTCGGGAAACAGAAACAAAAAAATTACAAGCATTGCGCTTGGAAGAAATTCGCCGCTGAAACTCTCGCCTGGATGTTCAATACGTGACAAAATGTTTGTTTAAGAACGCGACACAAAGTCTCGCCACTTATAATAATTATTGGAAACTTTTGTTTATACTTCTAGCCCCGTATTTTTATACATATCATTTTATTTTGTTTAGAAGTTTTGCCGTCATGGCAAGAAAGATTTGCGATACTCGCCGGAGCTGGATGATATTTTTTCTGAATCTGCATACGTCCATGCGAAGCCAGTTGGAGCGCATTTCCTTCGAAAAACATTTTCAACACATATTATATTTCACTCATGGAAACCAAAAGATTAATAGAAAATAATATTTTCTTCTTTCACGGAAAGCAATTTACTTGGAAATAAACCTTAAACCTGGCAAAAAATAGTCCGCGAAAACGTGGCAGGCTTGTTTGTTTACATTCCACAAGATTGTAATCTGTGTGGATATTTTATCCAGCTGCGACGTCGAAGCAAGCAAGATTTCGATAAGTTTATTTCCACATTTTGTAGTCTATAGTTTAGCAAAATCTATTTGCTGATACTTTTATTACACAGAAGATCACGCCGACCAGCCGACAAGCCTTCTCGAAAGCTTTCGATCACGCCGACAAAATCACGCCGCTCGAGGTGTGATAATCTCAAAATCATTTTTCTATTGAAGTTATGAACTTGAAAACAAAAGCAACAATAGCCTATTCAAACTCTACCACGGCTTACCGTTTACCGCGGCATCGCTTGCCGCACCCATTAACGCGGAAAGCCGAGGTGAAACTGGGGTAAAATTTCGGCATGCCGTGTCATTACCGAGGCGAGACTGCGACGTCGATCTTCAGTTTGGCCGAGGCAAAACCACGGCAAATGGGTCAATAGTTTCAGGCGGTACTGTATAATCGACTAAAAATACCTCCTAATTCCTTACAAAATCAACCAAAAACACATATTTTTTCACGTTTTCAGTGATTATTAATTTTTCTGCACTGAGAATTGGTCTATACTCCTTGTATAGAAAGAAGATGATTACTAGACGAAAAAAATATGCGAAAAAAAATGATAGGTCACCACGCTCGTTTACGAGAAAACGATCATTTATAATGAAAAAGCAGCCAAGTTTTTAATGTGCGCGCGTAATTGCGCGAAATGATGTGTAGAAAGGATGCGCAGTGCAATACTAAGGAATGACCTTAAATATACCTACCATGGATCTGTTTTGAACATTGGCATGTTCCCTGTACAAATCCTTCTTGAATGGTGGCAGTGCATCAAGGTCCCACTTTGGCTTTCTAAGGAATTGCCCAGGGTTGTTATTTAACTTGTCCTTTTTTCCACCAAATCCTCCACCAAATCCTCCACCACCTCCACCTCTGAATGAAGAACCAAAAGATCCTCCTCCAAAACCACCACGGCCACCTCCCCCACCACGACTGCCGCCGCCACGACCACCAAAGCTGCAATATCAGAGCAATGCTGTATTTGTTCTGTGCTTAAAATATTGCTTGCAATCCCGAATATGTAGCAAGGTCATTATTTTCAGTTTTAACAGATCACAACTTCCTCTGGGGATTGTTAACTTACTTATGGGGGGGGGGGGGGGGGCTTGCTACTTTCTGGATTCTATGGTACACAGTAAGTGTCGGTAATCACATGATTTCTAGTGCAATTTGGAATAAATAAGCACAAGAAAATTTTTCAGACTAACAAAATTGCACGAGCCTGTAGGACGAGTGCACTTTGTATTCCAAATTGCACAAGAAAAATCATGTGATTACTTGTTAATAACACACTTGAAAAAATCGGCAATAATCGGCATACCACCTATGACCGTCGGAAGCCGTTTAGGGGTCTTCGCGTTTCTTCGTACTAACTTCGGAAATTGTAATTTGCACTGGTGTTACACTTGAACTGCACTGCTCTTAGCCAATCAGAATGGAGTAATTTTTTCAAGTGTATTATTATACATGTAAAGATGGTAAATGTTAAGCTTGGTCACACCGTACAGGGCACGGGAATAGCAGCACTTACACGCGCGTAAAATGAGTGCAATATGGCGGCTTTACGTGCATAATACGCACAAGTAACTTTTACACGTACCTCAATTACACATGAATTGCGAGTATTCTGACGAAGGATCAAACCTTTTGTTATTCATACACACGAAGTGCGAGTATTTCTTCACGGAGGAAAGTACATAAAGCTGTAGGCATAAAATGTTATTCGGTTTGACGTTTTGGTTGCAGTGCTCGAAATTAAAAAAAAATCCAAGTTGTCCTTATGCCAAATGCCGGACAACCAAACCCCTGACTTTGGTTGCCCTGATGACTGCTTGGTTGTCCTTAAAATATTATCTGACCTATTGCCTAATTATGGGTTTTGAGTCAATTTTCACAATTCTCTGAAGTGCATTAATTCAAATAATAAATTCACAATGTTTCACACAAAGTTAGTATATATGTAACTACCGTACTTGTTTACTTTATTTAGTGTCAAGGTTCAATACTTACAGTATAACATGTCTGAGTCCAGGGCTCAAAATTACTGGTTGCCAAATGCAATTTTTTAGTTGCCAGATTGGAAAATCAAATAGAAGCTACCGTAAACACCGGCGAATAAGCCGCAACCTTTTTTCCCAGAAATTTAATTCCAAATCGAGGGTGCTTATCTGCGAGAACATCTATAAAAGGTTCTGTAAATTTTCCCAATCAACACTTTTTACACCAAAACAATAAGCTTACAACACAAAACATTATTATAAGAGAGCGAGACTGGTTGTTTGCAGTGTTGCCGAGGATGTATAATGGCAAATTTATCGAGCTTGTTCTCAAACTCCCTTTGAGCAATGAGTAATTGTCTCCTATGGATGGCTTCCAGACATCTTTGTAGACGTGAATGGGTGATAACCACGAACAACCGAAGAGAACTCAAACTTCTCCATTTGACAAGCGAACGAACACAAACAAGGCACTGTAAACCATATTTATTTTCCTCGCCCAAGGCCTGACACGGCAAGGTGCCGATGAAATGCCCGGTTACCAAGCACTTGACGCAATGAAGCATGCTTTTGTGTTGACACGGAAACTTCCCTCAAAAAACTAACTTGAATGGAGAAATGATGACAAAAAACTTCCATGGAGAGAACAATCATGTGCCCTTCACATAATAACAGAGTTGAAATTACGTGTAAAAGAAACTATTAAAACGCGATCGACACGAACGATTGATACAAACTTTGAACACTCGATACGATTGATAGCATTCATCTTCATTAACTTATGTTTATTGAAGCAAAGTTGTTTTTTTTAAGACTCGACTGTGAACTTTTTTAGTTTTTTTCCAAAATTTGAGCTTCTAAACTCGGGGTGCGGCTTATCTGCGAGTGCGGCTTATACGCCGGTAATTTAATTTTGAAAAGTGTTTAAAATCATTATGGTTGCGAAATAAAAACAAAACAAAATATTTTTGCAAAACAAGCTTTAAAACAAACGAATTACATATTAACCCTTTCACCACTACGCGCCGGCTTTCCGGCGAACCAAAAAAGAGTCTGTAACCCTATGCGCCACTTTTCCGGCGAAATTGAACAGGCACCGACAGGCCACCTAAAACAAAGGAAAACTGGGCACTACATTCCATATATGGAAAACTAATTTATGCAAATGAGAACACATGCTTTGAAAACAAAATGGCGGTCTGTTTCTACGAACTGAACGATAAAGAAAGGGTTGAAAAACGGTGAAGAACAGCTTGGGGCGTGATTTTTTCGCCATTTTTAACAACAACCAGAAGTTTAGTGTATAGTCAAGAGCAAATTTTGATGTGAATTCGAAGAGTTGAAAGAAAATATCTTCACAATTAGACGATCGATAACTGCTGGTGCCGTGGAGGATGTTTGAAGCCAATTGTGAAACGTTGAGGACAATATATTTACTTGTGCGACACGGATACATTTAGATGATCTTAACCAAATGTGGTAAGAGTAGAGCAGCATTTTCACTGCTTTTTATCAGTTTTTTGAATGAAATAAATCTCAATGTCTTAGTACATTCATTGTTTGAGAAATTTTCTTTGAAGTGGTTATTTTTAGTTAAACAGGATGTCTAACATGTGCACTAGCTTCATTTGAAATATTGATACGCGATTTTTTGGCAAAAAGCCGCCATTTTCAAAAGGTGCCGGTGTCCCAGCCACTTTTGCTCCAAAATGCGCAGTGGTGAAAGGGTTAAGCTTTCAAAAAATATATGGTTTATAGGGTTTTTTTATAAAAACAACTAACGCATGTATGAATAACAAAAGGTTTGATCCTTGGTCAGAATACTCGCAATTCACATGTAATTGAGGTGCGCGTAAAAGCTTGTGTAAAGCCGCCATATTGCACGCATGTAAGTGCTGCTATCCCTGTGCACTGTACTGTATGGGTTGGTCATTATCTATTAAACTGCAGCAATTTTTAAAAAAATCTGAAGATTTTGGGATGCAAACGTTCTTAAATAAATTTTATGGTCAGACGAGATAACTAGGAAAAGACTTAAGGCCTGGCTAAACTAGGAAACATTGCTGTGGACGCAATGTTTCCCAGTTTAGCCATGCAAGAAACATTGCTTCCGCAGCAAATTTTGCGTCTCGGAAGCAAGAAAATGTTTTTGAATCAAGTCAAAAACATTTTTGCTTCAGGGATGCAAATTTTGCTTCTGAAACATACGTTTCCCAGTTTAGCCACGGAGGAAACATTTTTACTAGTTTAGCCACCAGAGCAGTGAAACATTTTGTGCTAGGAAACATTACAGGAAACATTGTTTCCGCAACAATGTTTCCTTGTTTAGCCAGGCACAGGAAACATTACAGGAAACAATGTTTCCTAGTTTAGCCAGGAATATGGTCTTTGATGTAGCTGTTTGCATAAATTAAGCTACTTTTTGGGATTGAATAAATTAGTCGCGGCGCGTTCTCCTGTCGATTGACACAATAATTTTTGATATCTTGCACAGTAACTTGCATCAAAATCACCGCATTTAGCTAGAGATGTTGTGCACCGGCGAACAGCATGATTATCCACCTTTATTCGCTGAGTTGGCTTCAAACAGATCTGCCAAAAACCGTCCCCTCGAGGAAATCGCATGTGGTATGCATGCGCTTATCCACGCAAAAAATTTCACACTTTCGACACGAATACTAAAAATATGAACACTAAAAAAGCGCTTCTTATTTCTACGGTCAAGTAAGCCATCTTTTGTATTTGTCTTTAACATTGTCGACTTTACACGGAGGGTTGAATTATAAAATGAAAACGCAATGGCCATTGAAATGACAAATATGTCCGGCTAGCGCTTTTTTCGCATCATTTCTTCTTACCTTTTTCGCTCTGAACGACTGCCTGGATCAAAGGAACGACCTCTGTCATAACGAGACATTATTCGGCAATGTAGTTTGGTTAACTTGGGCTTAGGCAAGCAAAGATCTGGACAAAAATGCGAGTCAAAAAACGTAAGACTGCAAAACTGATGTCGTCGCCGGTAAAACAGATGTGAAAGAAAGAACTGTGACGCAGGCGCCACGAGGTCTTCGAGCGAAATGATCCCTGATTGGTGGACATCTTATTACGTAAGCACAGATTCATGCATTGCGCAAAAGTAAATTCTAGCTGGGGAGGGCTGGGGAAGAGTGGGAGGGAGTGAAAAAAGGAGACTTTTGTCTGATTGGTTAATAATTTCTCTAGTACCCAGATTTCTGTTACGCGCGCGCCACCATAATGTCATAAACAAAGATGGCGGCCGAAGGGAAGGTTTCTCGTTGTCTCTGCTTGATCACTTGTTCTACAAGGGTTTTAGCAATTTCTGGCATCGTCCTCATTTTCAGAATGGCGAGATAAGTTTTAGAAAAGGGTGTTTTTGTGCATTTGCGAGCGAACTGTTTTTCCTTCGCCCGTTAAAAAATGTTCCGAAACAAAAGCCCGGACGGAAAGACCCGTCAAAAAGGAAGGCAGAATTGTTTGTAGAAAATGTTGCAACAAAATTAAGAGGGTTTCAGCTTCGTCGAAGGACGGCGAAAGTTCACCCACGGCCGCGCATATCAACCGAAGGATCCGGAGGTAAGCTAATTTTAATTCTATAAGCTTAATGCAATATTCTAACATCGAGGTTACGTTCCTAATAGTAATAGCAGCTAATAGTAAAAGTAAAACCTTTATTTGACTTCGAAGTTGGCAGATCTACATTCAAACACAGAGCTGCGTTAACCTGGAACCTCCTCCCTCAAGAAATTAAGAGTTGCTCCAACCTAACCTAACAACTAACAGCCTTTTTTATTAAAACAATAAGGGAATTAAATTTCCCCGCTTTGTTTTAAATGCCAGTCGTTATATTGTCAGTTCAGTTCAGTTCATACAGTGTGTTTCAATATTTAAATTTTCATATGTTTCCCATGATGGGAGATACAAGACAGTATAATATCTTACCATAAGGGTGAAGATTATAAGATTCTGTTTCAAGTGAGATATCTTGTACCTCATTGTTGTTTGACCATATTAAAATATTATAAGCCATGTAAATTTAGTTTTTCGGAAAATAAATTGGTTTTATCTTGAAAATTCAGTTTATAGAATAGTAACATGGCTGTAATATCTGGAATTTTTAATTAATAGTGGTAAGGGGCAGATGGGATGGTATTAGCTACTGGTCAACTTTTGTTTCTTGATCGTCTTTCTCAGAGATTCTGTTTTTCAAATGACCGTTCTCTTTAGATGCAGACAAAGTTCAAGTTCTTCCGTAAAATAAAATTTATATATTGAAACACACTATATGTGTAATATAAATACACAATAAAGACTGGTATTAAAACAAAGCGGGGAAATTTAATTCCCTTATTGTTTTAATATAAAAGGTTGCAATACAGGTGTAAAGGCTTAACCTTTGCGAGGAAATCAACGAAACATATGATTATTACTGTATTTTGTTATATGTTAGTGCCCTGTAAAGGTTCCTGTCTTGTTCTTCACTTTTTGCTTTGTTTAATCTCAAACTATAACTTAAAATTCTGCAACATTTCTGTAACAGAGAAAAGGTAGTTTTTGGCAAGAGAAAACTGCAGTTCGTGTAGCAATAATTTCCTTTCATAAAGCCCCAATACCAACCCCTGATAGTTCTTTTGTTTTGTAACCTTTTCTTTCAGGTGAACATTTTAAAGAAATAAGAAGGCTGCAAGAAGCTCTTCAGAATCACTGTCAATCTATCTATTATCCTGCCATTTACCCAAGACTTTCTACTGTACTGAATGCTCATAATATTATAATATTTATTGATTTATTTGAATTTTTCCAGCCCTTTAGAATGAGAAGGTATAAGCATTATATTTTAGTTACAGTACAGGCCCATAGGGAGGGGGGTGGTGCAACTCGTAAAAATATATAGCAAATACTACATACTTACAGATGTAAATGTATAATAAGATATATAGTCGAAGCTCCCGTAAGCGGACACCCTCGGGAAGCCAAAAAAGTGTCCGCGACTGGAGCTGGCCACTTATGGGAATGATTCTCGTAAGCGGTCACTAGCAGTATAAGGGATTGGTGGATGCTTACGAGAGCTTGTACCACTCACACTAAACAGTATCAATGTCAAAAAATACTGTATAAAATGAATGTTTGTTTTATTGTCTTATGCAATGCCGATCGTGGCCAAAAAAAAGGATACCATAGTGAAATGAATATTAACAGTCTCGCTGCAACAAAATGCAGTGATGCAGTTCACAAATATTTATGAATGTCAGCTAATAGGATTGTTCCTTTGGGATGTCCACTTATGGGAGCTAATAAATGACAGAAAAATCCAAATTGTACCCCTCGAAAGTGTCTGCAGCCGCTTACGCGAATGGCAGCTTACGGGAATGTGTAAAATAATACAGAGTTTGTATGAGAGTTCAAACTGGGTTTTGTCAAGACGGCCGTAAGTAGAGCTGTCCGCTCAGAGAGCTTTGACTGTATGTATGCCTGGATTTTTAGAAACGTTATCGAAAGCGGGGCAAAAGTTGGCGCTGACTTTTCGGTTGAGTTTCAAACTCTACCTTCCGCGGCCGACAAAACTTGGAGGGGGTATTCGTCCAGCTACATGCCTGGAGGTAGCCCAGGCTTCGGGCTGACAGGCGGTGGTTGACTTTCGACTAGGGGTCGTAACCGGGGGAGGTGGGGAGGCCGTAAGGCTGTCCATAATATGCTCCAAAATGTTTAAAAAGATGCTCAAAATATCCCAGAAAGTTGCTCAAAAGTTGCTCCAAAAATCTAAAAGATGCTCAAAAGTTGCTCCAAAATCAAAAAGTTGCTCAAAAGTTGCTCAAAAAATCTTCAGGTTGCTACAATGTTTTTTTTTTCATATTTATGATAATAAGATGCTATTTTTTAAATAGGTACTAGTGAGCAGCACACAGCAACGAATCTTGTTAACTTGTTTTATTATCCGACCGGTTTCGTGTGATTACTACACACTTCGTCAGGGATTATACAAGATAGTTAGGGGAACTTATTTTATACCTAAACTTTACAGTACAAATCACGTTCCATTTAGGGTGTGAACAACAAAAACACCCACAAGAAATACGTGCAGATTAAAATAAAAAAATGTGTGCTGCTCACTAGTACTTATTTAAAAAATTAAAAAATTAAAAAAATTAAAAAATTAAAAAAAAAATTAAAAAATTATCTGCTCATTCCGCTGACCACATGATCATGAATCGGCTTCTCAAATAACCACAGGTAGACCACTGTTCCACAAACCCCTACTCCCTTTGTCTCCCTATGTTCTCTACGCCTCTACAGCTCTACTGCATGCTGTTGCAAAGTGTATTATGGCCCAGGTCTGTTTATTAATTTGTTTTAATATGTAAAAGAATGAGAAGTTGCCCAAAAGAAAAAAAGTTGCTCGAAATAAAAAAAGTTGCTCCAAATAAAAAAAGTTGCTCGAAATCGGAAAAGTTGCCCAAAAGTTGCTGAGCATATTATGGACAGCCTTAGGGAGGGCGGTGCTCTGGGCACTTTGTAGCTGTCAGACTTGAATTCTGTTTGTTGAATTTCTTTCAAGTTTGACTGGTGTGCAAGTGTTGGTTAGATTGCTTCAAAACATTGACTTTGTTGAAGTTTAACAAGCTGGGCACACTGGCTTGTCACTCAGACAGGGCTGCCTGTGTTTTTTATTGCTGGACAAAAGCCAGGGTGGGTTCCCTCAGGGAGATACGGTTTTGATAAATCCAGGGTATATGTATATTGTGTTGTTCCAGAAAATATCCAAGGAAGGAAGGTTTTTTGGTTTCAACCCCCAACCCCACTGGAAATTTCAAACTTTCCTTCCAAATTTTGGATTGGAGCCCCGTGTGGGTGTGGATATTTTCTGGAAGTGGAACAGCACATTCCTTATAGTCAGCCACTGAGTTATGCTAATAAGGATTAGCAAGGCCGTAACCTGTAACTCCTCTTTTTATGGCTGAGTATGCTTGATGGGACCTTGATGTTACGGGTGAACATGCCTGTTGTTGGTATAATTCACTTACAAAGCAACAAGTTTGTTACGGGTGTGAATATCAAAGCAACAGGTGACTCAAAACTTAATGACAGCTACAAATGAAGAAAGAACTTGCACAAAGGGATTGTCAGGCTGTTGTCACCCAGTTTTTCAAATAACAACCCACTCCCCTTCCCCCAGAAAAAAATTATGCCCTCCCCCAAAATAAGTTGTCAACAAGTTCTTTGGACAAAAAAAATAATATAAGTCCAGGGCTTATATTCAAAATCTTATTGTATTTTCCCCGACCACCTCTATAATACCATTGATTGATTGAATTCCAAAACATGCCAGGAGTATAAAGAAACTAATTTAGCACAAAATGCAGAAGTGAAGAAGACACTTGTTGTTTTGAGCAACATGTCCATGTCATTTTCCATTTAAAAACTTATATCTGCCAGTTGATTTCCAAATGTTTTATTAAAAAAATCCTTTGTCTCTCACTTCACGTGAATATTGGTTTAAGTTTTGTAACTTTTCAGTGAGGCTTTCTGTTTATATTTTCGTCCTTCAGTTTTGACTTTGAGTAATCTCAAACTCCACAAAACATTAGCAGTGAAAAAACTTTTATACAAGATAAATTAAAACCCCGATTGACATTTAATGCAGGATTCAGTGTTAATCAGCTTTCGAACAACCAGGCCCTGAAGTTTAGTTGACAGTTAATTTGCAAAATATTGCTCTGTCTTGAGGGGAAAAAATTGATCAAATAATATTAATCAAAGACATCTCTTTATATAAACTACAACTATCTTACTGTTGTTGGCTCGCAAGAGCTGTACACGAATATGTCTGTCACTTGTTTCATTTTTATGGCTACTGCGCTTGCGCAAGTGGCCATTATTGTCGTCGTCGAAGCATTCTTTGTAACATTCCTTCGTAAGACTTTTTTGTTCGTAAGACTTTTTTGTAAAAATTCTTTGAATTTCTGAAATGTATTGTATTGTTCTATTTTTAGGTTGATGACTTCTCAATTGTTAAAGAAAGGGATTTTCGCTTCATTGATTGTTGTGTCCAAACTATTGTATTGTTCTATTTTTAGGTTGATTACTTGTATCTTTTATGATTATATGAGCATGGTCACGTTTGAGGCAAATTATTGAACTTTTGTAACGAAGTTGGTTTCCTTTTTTTTCCCCTCTGTTCAAACTGAGCGGTGAGTCACGACGCAAAAACCGGAGTAAAACAAAATCGCTTTTGTTTGCTGTACTTTATTTTCGTCAAGGAAAAAATATCCTTAGACACCCTATTGTAGTGGTGTACGAAGTCTACACATAAAGTTCGATCTACGTAGTAGTTTTAGTTAGCATTTCTGTGAAATGTAATTACCTTTTCCAGCCCGCTTTGAATTGAGGTTGATTGTTCATAGCTTCAGTTCAGTTGAAAGACCGTTGATGCAACTGTTCTTATGAGTGATTCAAACAGAATCACTATATGGTGGAGTCACTTGTACGTAGTGTCGAGCGTTTTGCTGTGTGCATTTGTGCATGTGTTGAGGAAAGATAAGAACGGAATGTTGATCTTTGGTTGAAAACAACAGTGACGTTAGACTATGTGTTGACATAAGATAACAGAATTGCGGTTTCTTTGTAAAGGATGTAAGTCATTAAGTTGCGTCTTTATTGATAAGTTGTACCAGTCCAAATGGCTGTTCTGTGAGCTTCTGTGACTTATTTTCTGCCATGTGAGGGTGAAACGACGGAGGAAGTTCTAATCTGTATAAGTGTATAGTGGGGGAAAATCTATATTTTCTTTTACCACAATGCATCTTTTTCGTCACATTATAGTAGGAAGCAAGATGAGAACTGTTCTTTGATTGATTCTTGTGTAATAATTCGTTGTCTATGTCAATAATTTTGCGTCGTGTAATTGGTTGGGTTATTACACAATTACAGAGATAAAGGCAAATAACTTTGACAGTTTTGCAGTGTTTTTTTTTCTGTTTCTCAAGTCTCTTACTTTCTTGAAGTCAAATCCCTTTGTTTTGACTGTGATTGAAACTCCTCCGTATTAAGCAACGTCTAATGACCGCAATAAAAGGCCGAGGAAGTGAAACTTTTGTTCTACGCCTGTCACTTAGTCTACTTTTGTTTTAGCACAGTGAGCAGAGAACGTTTAGGTCAGTACAAGGGTCAAACACCGGAAGACAGTTGTCAAACATGTCATGACAAATGAAAATATACAGTGCACAGATAAGCGAGGTTAACTTTGTATCACTGAGAGCGGAAAAGTGTCCGTTGTCCGTATTTAGGGCTAATGTATAAGATCAAATATATTAGCTTTTCGTCGGCACAAACAAAATTGTCCGTAATAAGCGGTTGTTCGTATTGAGGGTATTGCGTGTACTAACTTTCGAGTTCCTCCCGAGTTTGTAGGGTGGTCCCGCCGGGAGAAGGCGGAATTTTTCATCTCGCCCAAAAAAGTCTTAAACAGCCCGGAATGACAAAATAACAGCACACATGACTCAATTGACATATATTTTAAACTCTATTGAATAATACAGATCACGTTTACTCTTAAATCTAAACTTGTGAACCAAATTTCACCCGTCAGTGTGTTTTTCGTCTAGGGTACGAGCATATTTTATCAGTTAAACTTTGCATGTTAGTAATTAACCGACGAGAATAAGTTTACAAGCTTATTTATCAATTCTGAGTATTTCTTAGTTCATAAGCTAAAAGGTTGTGTATGATGGTCGTTAATCTGTCACTGGTCAACGTAGTTAGCTTTTCTAGGTTACTGTGCATTTAGACGGTGCAATTTTGTCATGCACTGAAAGCTTACTATAATCCTGCGAATGTTCGTCGTATGATCTGATGTTTATTTATCTTCTAGTGATCAACGTAGTTAGTGTGACTTCTTTGTAAGTGTTATTAGGTATAGTTGAAGCTTTACACGAGAAGTTGTTTACATGTACAAGAGTAGAGTATTGATGTTTTACGAAATAGTTGTGATTTTTTGATGTAGTACCTTTTCAACCGTTGGAAAACTTGTAGAGCGTGGTGTTGAAAGTTTTATCATCCAAGTTTTCAAATAACAATTTGTATAGAGTGAGTAATGATATAATTTTGTTATGTCAGCGCGAATGGTGCTGTGTCATCAAACACTTTGCAAATTACGCCAAATAAAAGACGATATAATCTCTTTGTTGTTGATGGCAATATAAATTGTACATGTAAAAGTTGTACGCTTACGTGATTGAAATAATTAATTTAAATTGTTCTTTCAAGTAAAAGGCCGTCAAGGGTTTTGTCATCATATAAAGGCAGGTTTTAAAATTGACGTAATGTAAATGGTATTGTGACAATTAGTTGTTTCAAGTGTTATTTTAGTAAAAGTCTGTGTCATCTCCTTTTTTTTTATGGAAAGATAAATTTTACACGTAAAAAGGTGTTCGTCCCTGTGATTGAAATTGTGTTTCTAGAATGAGTAGTTGTTATGAATGTGAGTGTTGTATTGTGTGACTTCTCCCCAGTATTATTCAAATGGCAGGGTTCAATTTTACGTTTCTTTCATCTGTTTTTTATTGACGAAGAGAGGTGACGTGATTGAAACGGTATCTCAAGTATTAGTGGTTTCAATTTTTACTGCAACTAAAAGGCTGTGTCATCTCTTTATTGTTGATGGAAAGATAACTTTTGCAATCTTTGACATGTGCAGTTTATCTTTCCACCAAGGACAAAGAGATTTGTTTACGTAAAAATTGAAACCATTTTATCACCAACGACATCAATTAACAATCTCGTAGCTATCTTATCAATAACGAACAGATGTCAGAAGATGAACTAATCTCCGCTCCATTCGAAAAAACCTATTTTTTTGTAAAGAAAATATTGTTACTTGTCGATTGTTGTTTTTAGTGTGAATTCAGCTGCACATAATGAGATGGAGGAGTCACATATAATTGAAGATACGAATTCAGTTGGACATGAGATGGATGATACTGGTAGCAATTACGAGGCTCCTTCCATGGAGGTCCTTCCAAATGAAATTCTTGAAATGATTGTTGATTTTTCATTAACAGGGAACCCCAGAAACATCGTGGACAACTTTAACGTTTTGAGTAGGGTAAACAAACACTTCCGAAGTATTACTACCTCATTCATTAATCGATTACCGCAAGTCAGTTATGATCGAGATATATGTGTTGGATATCACAGCATGCGGCGAATTTGTAAACTACGGGGAAAAGCAAGTGGTCTAGTCTTGGCATTGAAGGCCATAATAAGCATAATTATTCGACAACACGACAAATGCTGGACTGAAGATGGTAAACGGTAACTTCAGGCGTCGTTAATGAAATTTAAAAAAGCTAGATAAATCACGGTGGTGCAGTTACACTTTTTACTTTTGATTAAAAGTTCAGTAATATTCCATCGTTAGGTCGATCAATACAATAAACAACAAGAAAGTTTTTATAGAGTGCATAGCAGTATTCTCAAAATTAACGGAAATGTCAACAAATATGATGCGTGAACAGGCTATGACATTATTTGTCAACTCCTGTAATTCTGTAATTACCTTTCCTTTCGAGTATGAATTCAAGATCGTACGACATTCCAATGCATGAATTAGTATTCTTGGAGCGTCGTCTCCGTTGATTTAAGCTTCATCTGAGTCGCAACCATCGAAAACCTTCCACTCGGTTTTCGTACAATATTTGGACAAAGTCAATCAAGTTCCGTATGCGAAGCCGGTCGCTTCGCCAACAAGTTAACTCGCCCACACTGAAGTCAACTCGCCTACATCATGTACCTAGTAATTAATTTGTTTAATAAGAGAACAGCGCGTAAAAGTGTTCTAAAGACGCTGGAATAATCCTGGGGAATAACCTCGTTCTAAAAGCATGTTTACGTGTATAAATACGCGAAAGATATCAAGAAAGATAACAGGAATGTTCAGGTGTATTTCTTGTTCTAAAAACGTGTAAGCGAGCACGTACACAGTATAAACATCATTACATGTGTATAAATTGACGATCTTGCAACGTTTTTCAAACACTTTGCAATGCATTGAGCGTGCACCTAAAACAGAAACGCTCGGACAAGGCTTGACATACTTACTTACATGACATCGACAGCAGACAAGACTTCTAACCGCAGATCGAGCATAACGCACGCAACACTGACGTTTGTCACGGAGGCCCATCAGTTCTATGCCTCGATTCCAAGTGAAACCAACACAGTACGATAACTCCTCGTTTTCTTTCCTGTAATGTTACAACAATTTACCTCAATGTATTAACTCCTCTGTAACATCGATACTTGTAACTCTTGCGGGTCGAAGACGTCAGTGTTATCTTTAGTTTAATCAGTCCGCCGATCATCTGTTCACAAAAGCGCGACATTCTTTTGTATCTTGAATGAAGGAAATGGCGGTCGATTTTTACATACGTTTGTAGTTCTGTTTCAATTTTTCAGTTAATGCACTCTATGGATTTTTTTTGTGTTAATTCTACTAGCTGTTAGCAGTTTTTTATTGCGTGCGTCATGTATCCAGCATGATCCAGAGAACAGATAATAATCTACGGAATGTAAATTAGGCTACGACCGTCGATGATGCATACAAGATTTACGAATGAACTTTATAATTTTAGAAACTTTACACGTCACCCTTCGAAGCTATCCGTATATCGGATACTATTTTTGAGCTAAAGCTATAAAGTTCCCGCTTTTAGCATTTATTAATAGGACTTGTTTCCATCACGCTTGAACCGGTTCTGCAAAACGTTTTCTATTCATTCGTCTAATAGTTCGTGCGCGAGCTTCCCTACAAAAAAGACCCTAGTTGTCCAGCTCTGTTATAAATTTGGCCGGCGTATGGCCGTTAATTAACCTCTGTAATGGCAATAATTATGCACATCTTAATTAATTATTTTTGTGTTTCAAACGCAATGAAACGCGTTTCTTCTGTTTGAAACGCCTTCAGTTTGAAACCGTTTGAAACACATTTGAAATGCATTTGAAATAATTTGAAATGCGTTTGAAAAGCATTTCAAACGCTGCGTTTAAATGCGTTTGTAAAAAATCACCTTAAGCCCCCTTTTCCTATGGAGGGTCACATATTTTAATAAATTATTTATTTATTTTATTTATTTATTATCTACTCATTTAGTCACACGCGCGCGCGAGGGGTGAAGTCAGAGAAGAAAGTATTGCTGAGGGACCAAATAATTTTGTTATGCTAGCGTGAATTTACAACTCGAATGCTGCTGTGTAAAGAAAGATATTACAGTATGACGACAATCAGAAGAGTATGAGTGATGAGTGATTTGAGAATTTTGTTATGTCAGCATGAATGCTGCGAATGCTGTTGTGACAAAGATCAAAGCCGCGTGCTGGATTGCAGAAAATTAATTCACCGCGCTTTCGGGAGTCTGACGTTGGACATCGTGACAAAATGATATTAGAAAATGGATTTTAGATCTACTATTGTTAAGTGTGTTAAATTTTTTTTCGAAACGAGGAATGATTTTAATATGAAAATATCTTCTAAAATTAAAGACGAACTTATCTGCTTGGTTTGTAGACGAAAGATAAGATCATCTCATTTGAGCACAGCGGTACTCCCAAAAAAAATTTGGGTAGGGGTGTGCCGCTGGACTATAAAACCCCTTAACCTGTACCGACTACAAAACGCTAATTTTGCGACCCTGTTCCAGACTAAATGTTAAAAAAGATACCCTGTTCCAGACGATTTTTAACGATTTTTTTCTAACCCAAAAGGCTAAACTAGTAAGCAGCAGTTGTAAAGCTTCTTTAAATTCAAAATGGATTAATGACAAACAATTGCAAGAAACTTTATGTGACATGTAATTTACAATTTACGGACAAATGTATCTATCGATTGACAGGATTTTGCTGCGGCCTTTCTATTTCGCTCTTCTGTGACCTCTGGCTCTGTTCGGTCCATTTTATCCAATATTGACACACATGCTGAGCCCTTTTGCAGTTCATTATTGGGGTACCCAGTCTTCTCTCATTTTGAGATCCTGGGGATTAAAATTCCGTATGAGGGTTTTAGGTCGAATTTATCGTTAACGTTAAATTCAGCTTATAGAATCTCAAGATCTGGTCCAAAATTTAATATGTCACCCAGCAAATCTACAAATGGCGGACCTTCGATGTTATCTTCGTTGATTCAGGCTTCATTTCC
The DNA here is from genome assembly GCA_029204205.1 of Desmophyllum pertusum. Classification (NCBI taxonomy): domain Eukaryota; kingdom Metazoa; phylum Cnidaria; class Anthozoa; order Scleractinia; family Caryophylliidae; genus Desmophyllum; species Desmophyllum pertusum. Next base: position 2,412,023 of record MU825877.1, read on the forward strand.
AGACTACACCAGTTAGCGAATTAGAGCTTTTCATTCACTTTATTGACAGCCATCGGTCCACGGACGCACCTGTCGCATCCCTCGCCTTACGGGCCTGATTATTTTAGTGTGGTTAGCCAAAGCAAGAGATGTTGCCTTAGGGCTAGGGTTATCAAATGCAATACACCAAAGAAAAAAATAACAAAACCAACAAAGTTGCTGCACTATCCTCAACGGCGACAACTCGGAGAACGAAGTCTTGACCTATATTATCAATTGAGAGGTCTGGTGAGAGTTAACGAAAGCCATTGGCGTGGAAATGTTTATATCTAGTATGTCTAGTATACATGTTATAAAGGGATGATGTGGATTCATGACTGCTGGGTAGAGAAAAATATAACTTACTGATTGAAATCGTGAGAGTCCCTAACCCATTTCGTTTAATCGGCTCATGGGCTATATGTATGCGCATTCTCTGAGTAAAAAATGCAGTAGCCATGAGCACGCCTCGCGGGCCTATTTTTTTTTTGGGGGGGGGGGAAGGGGGATATTCTGCAATGTTTTCTTCAGTCATCATTAGTTACATAATTGTAAGTTTCCATATTTTTTACATTGTCTGAATTACAAAGCGGAAAAACATACTGGCAATGCAAATTAATCAGTGCAAGGAAAGTGTTGTTTTGTCTAAGTATTATTATCACAGATACATAGACTGTTGGGTTGAGAAAATAAATTTAAAACTATGACAAAAGTTATTTAATTTCAGAAATATTGTTTTCAGCCTGTGCTGCTTTGTAAATATGACATGATATTCATGGCAATATAAAATGTACAATTTATGAATGGAATGTATAAAATAATATGTACAGCATGTATATATCATGTAATTTGTTATTTAATTATTATAATGTCACTACTGTTGAAGGTATTGTTATACACATGTATTGTATACAGTATAAAATGTAGACCTATATAAGCTTGTATAGGATTGGGTAATTTCCTGGAATTACCCATTAATAAATGCAGTATGGACATGAAAATGTGAGTGTCTTATCCCTTTAAAATGTATTGGATACGTTAAGTTTAATAATATATAAACTTCGGCAACGGTTTTTGACAGAATTCAAAGCATTTCAATATTTAATTTCTGATTTCACTTGCTTTCATTGATAAGACCTGTAGCCCCAGGTCCTGAAAAAAAATGCTTCTTTCGAGTGTTCTGAACTGAAGAGCCTAATTTTGATATTGCAATAGGCCCACTTTCCCTTGTCTTTTTCGCACGCATTGCCACTTTAAAGTTTACTCTGTTAAGGCCATGTAATTTTTCCCTTATTAGTCTGTTCTCGGTTGAAAGCGATTGCTGTACCAAGCACTAGTTAAGGAGATCAGGCCCAGAGAAAACCTGGCTGCGACAAGATTTTCCGCGTAATATTTGCTGGCGCGTCATTTCATTCACTTGTTAATTTACAGATCAGAGCAATATAATTGAAAAACCCTTGAAGATACTAGAAATTTCATTCTTTTTATATGACTGGAATTTTCAGGCGTCAAAAGTAGCCAAATGATGGACATATTAAGGAAGACTAAGGTGAGGTGTGATGCAATTTTGGCCGTTTAAAAATAAACAGTGTTCAGCAGTTGACGTCCCCCTGTTGAGCCATGCCACTTTAATTAGTAGTTTCTGTTCACAAGCCGCTTCCTTGATGAACTACCTATTATCAGAAAATGGGATTTCTTGTACCAAAGCCCATGACAAAAGTCTCGGGTATTTGAAGAAAAATATTTTTTTGGAAAGAAATTGAACTTCTCTGTAGCAGCTGTACTGTTAATTGCTTACGTCTTGGCAAAATACGTTTGCTTAAGCGGCAAAAATAAGCTAACTTCAGTTCCATAACAACTTTTCACTGTTACTTTGATTATTTGTTTTGATTTTTTAAGCTCAGGAATCTTTCAAGGAAAATAAAATGAAGTTTACGAGTCAGGAGTTATTTTTTAACCCCCTCTTGTCGATGAATTTGTCTTTGCTCCCGTTTCAAGCGCAAATTATCTAACAATGCAAACAAAATTACACTTTTCCATTCAAGTCAAACTTACTTTATTGATAAACGGTACTTGCTCTTGTGTTGAAGTTCCTTATAATAACGAAGGACAATGTCAGGAAGGCAAAACTTTCTTCTACTTCTCACAAGTTTCGCAGTTCATCGTTGCACTTTTGACTCGCCGCGTTTCTTAGATTTTCAATCCCACGTCGTGTTTCCCTTTATGATGAATTAATCTCGGCCGCAAAGTTGAAGTATTACCTAAGCATTTCCATTTGCACATCACGATCGCGCTCATACAGCGTAGTTTTCTTTAAAACAACGATGAATATTCAATGAAAAATAAGCCTGTCGACGCGACGGCCGCCATCTCTCGTTTTCCCGCGTTTCGAATAAAATTCCCTCGATTAAAACAGAATTGTGCGCATGCGTTACATTAGTCTCCTTTGTTGACGGGAAGAGGGATATTTGTAACAGTCTTTCCCCTCTTAGACTGTTCACAGTCCCCTATTTTTCCGTGTGGTTGTAGAGGTAGTAGTAGTGGTAGTAGTACTGTATTTTATTTACCCACATATCGAGCCCAAGGCTCGAGCTTGGTTTCTCATGGAGAGCGAAAACTGGGGAGAATAATACAGCCTCCCCTCCCTGAGGAAATGATAGAAAAGGACTCGATCACCACGCAGTTTCATTGGTAGAAACAAGAGCGCTCGCTATTGGTGGAGAGCTCAGAGGACATGTCTGCCACGGAGGACAGACCTACCACGCTACTGACCTGCGATCGAGCAGGCGAATTTTGTTTACTCTTCGTCTTTACGTGGTCGCGCCTCAAAATTTTAGCGCCACATCAGTAAAGAGAATGTAAGGAGCGCGAAAAATTGGCCTGATCGCAGGTTAACAAAATGCCCGATCGATGTACTCTCCCCAGTTTTCGCTCGCAATGAGATAGCCTGCGAGCAGGCTCACAAAATAACGCGCGCGCGTTATTTTGTGGTAGCAATGTACGAAGCCGATAAGGGTCACAAGTTGTCGCTTCCAAGTTGTCGCTTCCGAGTTGTCGCTTCCAACTTGTCGCTTCCGAGTTGTCGCTAACAAAGGAGGGACTTCTTGTAGTATAATGTGGAAGGGAGGGGGAGGGGGTGTGGGAGAACTTTACGAATCTCTAAGAGGTTAGTTATAGCCACACGAGCTTTTGAATTAACTTCCTCCCCCCGGAATATCTGCTTCCGAGTTGTCGCTTCCGAGTTGTCGCTTCCAAGTTGTCGCTTCCAAGTTGTCGCTTCCGAGTTGTCGCTTCCAAGTTGTCGCAAGAGAAGACTGGTAAAGAGTTAGTCGAAGATGGCAGCAAAGTTGGCGAAGCTCGCGTGTTTTTATGTGCGTTTTATTCTATGTATATGTTCGTTTGGAAATTGTACACTTCCTTCTCTTCCAGATAGCACTATTAGCGGTACGTTGAAACATTTATCATCATCAAATTCCGTTCGTTAAAGGTGGCCCAATCGGATTTTTTAGTAACGATACCTTTCAACTTTGAGCAACTAGTGTACCACCATAAGCAATCCAACAGAAAATAAATCATTACAGCTATACTAGAAAAATATGAAAGTTTCAGATGAGGTAAGTTTTATCATCGAGCGTTTTATGAATACATGATGTATGGAATTTATCAAATCGGAGTTACCATAGCAACTTGACATCAACGTCGTAAGCTGGGTCTTCGAGCTGGCATACTTGTCTTATATGAAAGCGTTTTCATCTCCCCGCAATTGTAAATTTCAATACATCATGTATTCATATAACGCTTGATGATAAAAGAAACCTCATCTGAAACTTTAATCTTTGTCTAGTACAGCTGTGACGATCTATTTTCTGTTGGATTGTCGTCACTGAAAAATCCGATTGGGCCACCTTATTAAACGAAACGAAATTTGATGATAAATGTTTCAACGTACCTGTAATATAGTACTATCTGGAAGAGAAGGAAGTGTACAAATTCCAAACGAACATATACATAGAATAAAAAGCACATAAAAACACGCGAACTTCGCCAACTTGGCTGCCATCTTCGACTAACTCTTCACCAGTCTTCTCTTGCGACAACTCGGAAGCGACAACTCGGAAGCGACAACTCGGAAGCGACAACTTGGAAGCGACAACTCGGAAGCGACAACTCGGAAGCGACAACTCGGAAGCGACAACTTGGAAGCGACAACTTGGAAGCGACAACTCGGAAGCGACAACTTGGAAGCGACAACTCGGAAGCGACAACTCGGAAGCAGATATTCCGGGGGGAGGAAGTTAATTCAAAAGCTCGTGTGGCTATAACTAACCTCTTAGAGATTCGTAAAGTTCTTCCACACCCCCTCCCCCTCCCTTCCACATTATACTACAAGAAGTCCCTCCTTTGTTAGCGACAACTCGGAAGCGACAAGTTGGAAGCGACAACTCGGAAGCGACAACTTGGAAGCGACAACTTGTGACCCTTATTGGCTTCCGTAGCAATGAGAATGATCCTAGAACTCGGCGACAAAACAGTCTAGTCCCATCTTTACCCTCTGTCCTGCTGCTACTGTACCCTCAGGGTGGCAAGTGGCCGTTTAAGGCGGGAGTTAACCTGAATGCCATTTTCCCGCCACTTAAAGGGTCCCTCTCAACCAGTGTGCTTTGCGGTCGCGTGTTATTGTTTTCATCCGGGGAACTCGATCTCTCGTGGGGCTAATGTATGCCATACTTTCCAAATTGTACTAACTTTGGTCGTCTAACTGCTTTTTGTGGCCAGAACATGGCCAGAATCCTGCAAAAAGTAGTTTTTAACTTCAAGCCGCTATTTTCGCGGCACCCGAAAATGGCCGCCGTAAGAGTATTGGCGCGCAAAGCACACTGGTTGAGAGGGACCCTTTAACATGGGTTTCATGGAAATATCTCGTTCACCGTTCACGTTTCAAGCAATCCAAAAACTCTCTGCTTAAAACATGAATCTATGCTATGGGGTGCCCGGGGGGGGGGGGGGACTCCCATATAAAAGTGACTGGGGTGATCGCAGTACATTTTAGGGTTCGTGGTTTGGTAAGAGGCCCTGACTGGACATATGGAGAATCGCTGGCCAAGCTGGGAAAATCAAAAATCCTGATAATTGGCCTGAATGACACTTATGGGGAACTATCTTCGAAAATAATACTTAAAGTTTCTGGAAATTTATACTTTTCGAGAAAATCGAGAAAAACGAAAATACGGGTTTTGCCTCATTAATTATGCAAAAATCACACTGAAAATTGGCCAAGTTCAGTACACTTGTATTCAAACATTTCGCATTATCAGAAAAGAAAATTGATTTTGCATAACAACATACCTCTTCTACGTTCTAGCAATTGGAAATGTTTTGTTTCTGGAGCGACTAGGAAGGTTGCAGGGTTCTTTAAAGTAACGACATTTCCAGCACTTTATGAGAAGGGAAAAATTGCTTAATTTCAAAGGTAAAAAACGCATCTTGGTATGTCCGATATGAAATCCAAATTACCATCGTGATACAGTTTGGCCTTAGTACTTTCATAATATATAAATAAATACCGTATTTCCTTGATTAATCGCCCTGAGCCTTCCCTCGAATTTGCGCCATCTTGCATGGTGTCATGAAATCTGAAATAACAACCAATCCCTCAGGTCCACTCCAATTTTAAAACAATACCACAGCATGGATCAAAACTTGGCTGGGCGAGGTGGGGGAGTTGTACTTCTCGGGTGCCCGGGCGTGATGTAGGCTACATGTTTAGAATATAGAAGCCAATTAAGATAAGTACCAATTCAAGTCCAGACAAGTTGTTCCAAAAAGAGCTGTTTTATCTAGACAGTTGGATGCCAGACATTTGCTCCACTCTCTCTTGGTGTCTGAGTTATCCATTCCACACCAAAGCGAAACAAAAACACAACCCAGGATTATCAATATAATAATAGTGTGAAAAACATCTTGCATTTGCAACATATATATAAGGTCCATTGAAAGAGAGACACTAATAATAAATATTGATAGGCACACCCCTGGAGGCACACTGTAAATATGCTGCACTGATCTCTATCTAGAATCAAATCTAGAAGGCGGCGGAATGATCACTGCTAGTAATACTAGCAACCACTTCCTTGGTAGCGCCACGTGATGCTACGCCGTGCTTATTCGATATAATATTGGCCGGGAGAGTAGCATGGTTGAACAACTTCTTACGCTATACAAAATGAATTGCGTCAAGCACAAGAAATCCCTACAGGTAGCTTCATTTTTCTCCCGGATATCTGAGCGAAGTAAACAAGTATAACGTATTAAACAACAACAACAAATGTTGCCAAGAGAACCTCCATAAAGGCAATTAAAAACAATATTTTAAGTCCAAATGGAGACTATCAAAGCTGCTTCAAACAGTAGTTGGATTTGTCTAACTGCGTACAATGCAATTTCGAAAATTGGTATAGTCTGGTGTATTTAAACCCCTTTTTATGAGTAATGAATGTAACATCCCTTGCATCTCTGTTGTGGAAGATCTCCGGGGAAGATCTGGTAGAAATCTACTCTTGCAGTATACAATATCATCTATTACTGTCAGATTGTTTTGACAACAGACTGCAACTAATCCCCTCGTAATCTGACTCATCCCCAGTCGTCTCCCTTGTTAGTTGACGCGCGTGACAAGCTCCGCTTGCCACGCGCGTTTCCTCATTATTGTCATGCGCGGCTCTAAACAAGAGAGACAACTGGGGACGAGTCAGCCCTGTATTCCATGAACCAAGACAAAACTCACAAAAATTACCATGCCTTTTTTCATTTCCCCCCAAAATACACAGTAACATAAAAGATTAACGAAAATACTGTACAATATCCATGGAGCTACTTTGTGCACAATGTACAAATTGGCGAGTATACTCGCGAGCCTCCTGCGTGGCCGGTGCAGAAAGGGGAGGGAGGGAGCGCAGCGCACAGTGTGTGGACAAAAGGGAAAGGAGCTCCGTTTCCCTCCTTCCCCTCGCGCTCCGGGCATTGTGCGAATCCCAAATACCTCCTCTCCCTCCCCTTTCTGCGCCGGCTAAGCAGGCTATATTCACTATATTCACACTCACCCTAGTGTCTTTGCTCTAAGATTGCGCGCGTACGCCAGTCGCCAAACAACTCTTCACGAACTGTATGCCAGTCTAGCAAAATCGTGAACAGTATTACTTTTTGATCTAAAAAAATCCCCCAAAATATCAAAATCGTACATTCCATACACATAAGAAATCCTTCGCTATCCCCGCCAAACGCCCCTACCGGCTAAGTACAATGAACGTTTACGTTTGTGATATTGCATAATATATATATCTAGCTTGATTTATGAAAAAGTACCTTGATTCTCAATTTCGGGGTTTTGGTTTTTGCCGTTCAAAAACTCTCCATTGTTGGTGATATAAAAACATACTGTCAACTTTTTAATTTCTTTCTCCTTCTTCTTCCTTTTCTTCTATCTTTCTTGTCGGTGATTTACAGGCGAATCGGACTTATCGTTGTCATCTTTGAGCAGAATTTTTATGAAACAAAGTGTTGAGATATTTTCATTGAGTACGTTTTGTTAAATTCGGGTAGATATAAGACTGAGTTAACATCAGACTCGTTTCTTATGTTAGACTGAAAAGATGGACCTGGCTCAGCTGTTTAGAATACCGTAAATATCCGATTTAGCACCCAGTGGTGGTACGGGTAACAGTGGTGCTCAATTAATTTTTGGAACTCAAGGGAGACAGCTCGCTTATTTCTGTTTTGACCTAAACATCTTTTAGTAGAAAGAAAATTAAAAACAACAGGAATTGACAGTAACAAACACGAAGACGCACTACAAAAGGCTAAGCTCCTCCTACTTTCCTCATACTTTCCATCTAATTTGCATTTTAGTATTGCACGTGGAGGCTAGAGCTTTGTAATGTTCTTGTATTCCTTTACAATTTTTGTATTCACTATGAACATAAAACCTTATAATGTCTCAAATTTCCTCGTTTGTTCTCGGTAAGATGTGAATTAAAACTTTTAGAACAGATAATTCAAAATTATGTACTTCAAATATAAAACTTTCATGACCGAGTTTGAATTTCGTGGGTTGTGTCAGCGTAAACACGCACGTTAGTTATGATAATATTCTATGTTCTTTTGCTGTTTCTTGCACACCGAAATATTTCAAGAAACTAGTCATTATTCCGTGGGATTTCGAATGATTTATAGAAAGAAAAACGAAACATTATTTATTCTCTACTGACGACTAATTTTCAGCTATTGTCTCGTTCGCTGTTGATTGACAAATGAACTCAAGGTACCTTAGGTACCTCTCCTTTTATAGTGCGTCTTCGTGTTTAACTTTCAGGACAGGAGCGCTTATTGGTCTAGGCATTCATGCGCAATATGGACGGTTATTGGAATATGGGTGTTTGTTGGAAAAGAGAGTGCTTATTGGAATATGGATGTTTATTATTAAATAAATAAACGGATTCAACAGGGAAGGGAGCTTATGAGAAAGATGGTGCTTAATATTGAAAGGAGGGCGCTAAATCTCAAGTCATTACTTTACAAGGCAATTTTGAATATTCTCTATACATTTCTGGATTCTCAGTCTTTAAGCGAAAAATAACTGTGCTTTATTTACCCGCCTAATTGTCGTCACAGTAAAACTCTCTTGTGGTCGAAAAAAAATTCAAATGGTGTGTCAACAAAATGTATTGCAATTCACAAATATGGGCAGCTAACCTGAAAATTAAAGTCACTGACATACAGAGTTCAAAGTCAATAAAATTCACAGAGTTCACAGACTAAACTTATTTTTTACTTTCACTACACTGTGACATACTTAAAACTTGTAACAGCTAATTTCTTGTAACAGTTAATTTCCAGGGGGTACTGGGTTACGCTAAAACAATTAGACGGCTCGCTCTCGGTTTCTAGTCGACTTTGATAGTTGGCTCGGGGCTTCGCCCCTCACTATCAGCCGTTATAGTTCACCACTAAATTTTCTTTGATTCTGATTGGCTTAAATCGAACACGTGACGTGATAGTGTTCATCCGCGGAGAGACACTGTCAGGTAATAGTGCCCGTCGGGCAAAAAACCCCGAATCGATAGTGCCCGCCTGAGCGAAAAAACAACCGTTTTGTGCAGTTTTGAGCTAAACAGTTGAAATAGTAAATTAAAAAAATAGCAAGAATTTACTCTCTATCAATTCTTTCATAACATATGGCATGCACGAAGTTTGGAACGAAATATTTAATGGCAAATTTCTGTAAATATACAACAAATGCAAATGAAAGAGCACTAAACAATTTACGGAAAGATCGGTAAACCGACACAAATTCGTCCAAAAAATGACAGCCTGTTTACACCACAAGTTTAAGCTTACCTTGCATTTCCAAGAGGCTTGTCAATTCCAGCTTGAATCAGCACAATACATATCGGTTACGAAGCTTAAATACGGCAGTTCGTCAAGCCGCGTTTGCCCGCAGTAAAACCTTCGACTGTCACTCCGTTCAGTTGTCCGTTTCACAGGTAACCCAAGCGCTCTATATGAGTAATAGTAACGTAATATAAGCTAGAAGCGCGAGTTTAAAACAGTTGTCAAAATAATGAATGGAAATTAAAGTTTTATTTACTTCACCCTTATCACTGTTTGTTCACTGTCTTTGTAGTTGAAATGATTTTGGAGTGATTTGGAGCGGTTTGGAGCGAATTTGAGGGAGTTTTTGTTTTTCGATGTATATCTATATATATAATAGGACTAGTAATACGTGACTCGCAGGCCCTCGCGAAGCTTTTGTTGCCTAGTAACGGGCACGCCTGTGATTTGATCTGCAAGGTTTCCAAGAATCGCTGCAAGGTTTCTGAGAATCGCCGGACGAACGCCGTGTTTTTGCTATGCCACCGGATTTTGGTTTCGATTGGAGTTCGCTCGTCTCTCGACATCTGTAATAAATTGTAGCGCTCTTGTACTGTTTTCCCCACTTTTCCGTCCGAATGATCTGAAACCACCTCGTTTTTGTAGGTAAAATCTTCTTCGCAATATCGGATCGGCGAATTTATATTTTCAGACACAAGTCTTCGCGTCTACATTGAAAACTAAGCCATATGTTGATCGTACTTTGAGAAATTCCTGAG